>JASSUY010014850.1:0-47026 GCA_032466535.1 Forpus xanthops
CAGGCCACCTGACCCAAACTAACCAAAGAGGTATTCCATACCACAGCACATCATGACCAGGTTTTAAAAAATGAGAAAAGGGTACCTGGAAGAGTGGGTTCACTGTGGGGTTGGGCTTGGTATTGGGTGGTGAGTAGTTGTATTCTCTTCCTTTGTTGTTTCCCTTATTATTATTATTGGTGGTAACTGCAGTGGTTTGTGTTATACCTTAGTTACTGGACTGTTCTTATCTCGACCTGTGGGAGATGCATTCTTTTGATTCTCCTCCCCATACCCCTGGGAGTGGAGGGAAGAGAGAGGAGTGAGTGAGAGAACTGCATGAGATACGGCTGAGCTTAAACCACGACAGCTGCACAAAAATATGCTATCATATTTGAGGTTAGTTAGCCTACAATAAAAGAAGATTGTGATAAATGTAATTGCCTTGTATTTGTCATGGATGTAATTCCATGTAATGTATAGGAATTACATTGATTGCAGACCAGTTGACAAATGAAAACTCGCTTCAGCTAACGCATATTAATCTTATGACTCTCTTGATGTACCAGAGTATTTGTGCGTCTGAGGTGCCATCCACTGCAAACACCTCTGAAGTACTGTAAACTTAGCAGTATAAAAAATCAGAATTAAACAAATACATGTTAACCTTGTGTTCCTATTAGCCAAAATTACAGTGTTTTTCTACTGTCTTTGGGTTGTCATGTCTCATCAGATCTGAATTGCTGTTTTCACCTGCTGATGTTTTGACTTTTTATCTGGATGCTTTTCTCTGGTGAGGAAATTATGTTGTAAGTAATCACGAAAAGGCATGTTATGCCTGCTTTATATCCCTGTTAAGTATGCAAGATGGTTTTCTGACTGCTTAATATGATTTTCAGAACAATAAAGATGCTGGGCAAGGGCCTGAGAAGTCGATTAGTTAAATTTACAACAATTTTGCAACTTTCTTTTTTACCATATCTGAGGGAATATAATTTTTTTTTTTTTGTGTGCTGTGGTTTACTTTGTTTTCAGCAGAAATGTTTTGAGCAATGCAAACAGAAGCAATGCAAATTTTTCCTTTGGAGATTTTTTGCAAAATTAAAGATTTTGTTTTCTTTTTGCCTGAAATTTTTGAAGTGCAGTTGTCTCATGTTTTATTTTTATTAATCTGACAAAGATGATGTATCCACACACATGCGTCCTGTACAAATGGGAAACCTTATTTTCTAATTTAACCATACAGCTCATTCATATGACTATAAGAATAGTGTTTTCAAAATGCATTTAAAAGTTTTTGGTAGTCTTCAAACACAGACAATTAGTTATTTTTCTGGATGATTAAGAAAGAGGAAAGCAAGTTTCTCATTTGAATGGCTTTTCAATGTTTTTAATTGGAAAAAAAAGTACTTCTAATGATGATGTAGCTATACTAGTAATGCCTTACATTTCTTACACAGCAAACAGTGGCATAGTATGATAGTCAAGCTCTGTTTATCAAAACTTTAATATATGATTATTATTATAAAATTAAGAAAAGAGGAATAACTAGATTTTTAAAAACAATACATTTTATTATTCCTCAGTTGTGATTTCAGCTTGTGTGATACTGTCATGTGTTACCTGACCTAAGGTAAAAGCATAATCTTTCTCAGTTAATACTGAATGCATTGTGTCCTCCTGGCAGGGATCCTAGGTTCTTATAAGGCAGTGGTAGAGCTTCATAAACATCACTTGAGTCAGGATTTCATTAAATGAATATTTACGTAATCAGGGATGAATCATGAGACTCTTGTTTTTCATTCTTAATGATCACAAATAAGATCCATGAAAAGCCTACTGAAGTTAATTGGAAGATTAATCTTGCTTTCAGAAGACTTTAGTTCAGGCTTTTTATTTTGCACACAGGCACTTGTGGAATATTTTTCAGCATTTTTTCAAGACTTCAGGATTCTCTATGGCAGTTTCCCATCTACAGAATTCCCACAGTATTCCATCTTCCAGAGCTACAATGTAGACAGCATTGAGTCAGTTGATTTCTTATTTACATAAGTCCACTATTAGATGAGATAAGAAAACAAACATGAGCTGTCAGTGTGCACTTGCAGCCCAGAAAGCCAAACATATTGTGGGCTACATCAAAAGGAGTGTGACCAGCAGGTCAAAGGAGGTGACTCTGCCCCTCTACTCTGCTCTTGTGAGACCTCACTTGGAGTATTGTGTGCAGTTCTTGTGTCCTCAACATAAAAAGGACATGGAACTGTTGGAACAAGTCCAAAGTAGGGTCACAAGGATGATCAGGGAACTGGAGCACCTCCTGTATGAAAACAGGCTGAGAAAGTTGGGGCTGCTCAGCCTGCAGAATAGAAGGCTGCGTGAAGACCTCATAGCAGCCTTCCAGTATCTGAAGGGGGTTATAAAGATACTGGGGAGGGACTCTTCATTAGGGACTGTAGTGTTAGGGGTAGCAGGTTCAAACTTAAACAGGGGATGTTTAGATTGGATGTGAGGAAGACGTTCTTTCCTGTGAAGGTGGTGAGGCACTGGAATGTGTTGCCCAGGGAAGTTGTCAATTCTCCAGCACTGCCAAGTTCGGCAAAGCCTTGAGTGACAGAGTTTAGTGTGAGGTGTCATGGCAGGAGGGGCTGGAACTATATGATCTTGAGGTCCTTTCTAACCCTAATTATTTTATGATTCTATGATTAGCACGTGTGATGGTCATTGTTGGCCACCATTTGTAGATTAGAACAAGTGAGATGATTGTCCACGGATGCAAATTTCCCTCCTCTAGATCTACTTGCTGCTGAGTTTAATAAATTGGCATTCTCTCCTCTCTGATTACCCAACAATTAATTTTGTCTTCCAGTAACCTCTGCTTATCCCCCACATTTCTTATAATTTCTTGTTTACAGTATAACTGTAGTACATCCCTCTTTGAATCTTACTGATAATTTAACCACATCTTTCATTGTAGTATGGCTTAGCATTTTAAGACAGAGAGGAGGTAGTCGAGCTCTGGGGTCAGATCAAAAGCAGAAGGCAAACACTGACATCCAGTGAGATAGAACTTTGTTTATAAAGACTGTTTTAATGAGGTATTTTAAAACCTAAATACAAAATATTATCTCTCTATGATAGCTTTCATAAATTCTCTATATCAATTATTTTAGGTGTGTACAGTGAATGGTCTCATTGTCACTACGTCTGTGAAAGAAACCTTCATTGTGAATTTCTGAACCAAAAGGAGAATGATGACCAAAAGTTATTCTTAAAAGATGATTTAGCGGATATTTTTTAAATCTGGGATTTCCTATGTTTCAGAAACTGAAAATATTTCTTTCCAGTTTTATACTCTCATCAAATTACTTCAGGTATGAGGAAGCTGGATGGATTATCTGCAATCCCAGAAAATAATAAAAAATTATTTTTCCTCTTTTCAGGATCATTTTGTAAAATCCATATTTGCCCTTTAATGCCAATATGCCAATAATGTGATTTTTTTTTCATTCTTTACACATTTATGTGCCTTTCCTTCTATAATAATCAGATGTTAAAATGGTTATTTACTTGACTAGGGTCATGCAAAGAAATCTTGGTTCAGTTCTTCCCCTTCGGATAGGAACTGAAGAAGTTACCAAGTAGCTGAAAACCGTACATAATATTCCACGTGTGCAAGCACAGTCAGTATTGTACATGCACAATATAGTTATGTTGCTTCAAGTACTTACACTAAGGTTTCTTCATAGACCTTTTCCACTGGCATGTGTGTTGTATTTTGGTGGGTTGACCCTCGCCAGCAATAAGGCACCTACCCACCCATGCACTTAGTCAATCCTCTCCTACCCTGACAGGACATAGGAGAGAATAGAATTAGCAAAGGTAAGAAATCTTGTTGATTGAGATAAAGACAATTTAATAACTAAAAGAGAAAAGAGGGAAAAAAAAATAAAAATTGGTGGTTCTGTTTCCTCTCCTACATTCTGTGTCTTCCTATCTCATTGTTTGCAGGACTGTCTCACAGTGTGTTAGAGTTATAGGCAAGAACAACTTGAAAAAATTTGTTTTATTTTTAGGGAAACAGCAGCAAATATTTATGCCTTGATTTGATTTATGTTTACATGGTAATTAAGTAATGTAAACAGATGCAACTCCATGTAAGTACTCTCTTAGATAAAGCAATACTAGTGGATAAGAAACTCTTTCATAAATGATAACTGAGAATCTGACACTGTATGAGAAAATTATTGGGGTTTTTTTAAGGAAAGCAATTAAATGTAGTTTGGATCAGCTCCCATCAATGTAAATATTTCTTAATTATTTGTCTCAGAATACATGTATATACTTGAAAGAATTCCTCAGCTTGCTAATTCAACAGCACAGAAATATCTATATATCTCTTTCACCAACATTTTTGAAGAATAGGAAACCTGTGAGTTTAATTTTAGATTTTCTCTATCATGTGTGGAGTTTACACAGAATGTCTGTATGGTTAATTTTTATTCCTTATTTTATAAAGCAGTTACAGGTCATGCTTAAGTATAAAAATCTAGGCAGTAGTGAACCACACTGATACTTACAGCTTTCTCTGAAGTGCAAGCAAAAAATGCTTCCCACAACATTGCTTTTCAGGTCACCTTCTAATATTTCACTGCTCAGGAAACCACACTTTTTTCCTGTGTGAGTAGAATTCTATAGATGTCTCATCCAGAGATTTACGATTTCATCTTCACAGAGGAGATGCAAGGAAAGGCAACTAAATCTGGATCATGTCAAGTATTTTACATTCTTGTTTTATGTGTCACATCCGAAGGGGACCTACAAGGACATGAGAGAGACTCTTCATCAGAGACTGTAGTGACAGGACAAGGGGGAATGGGTTCAAACTTAAATAGAGAATTTCAGGTTAGTTGTAAGGAAGAAGTTCTTCACTGTGAGGGTGGTGAGGCACTGGAATGTGTTGGCCAAAAAAGTGGTGAATGCTCCATCCCTGGCAATGTTCAAGGCCAGGCTAGACAGGGCCTTGGGCAACATGGTCTAGGGTGAAGGTGTTCCTGCCCATGGCAGGGGAATTAGAACTAGATTATTAGGATCCTTTCCCTAACCATTCTATGATTTTATATACAGTCAGGTTTCTAGGTTTATTTTTAATTGAGCATTAGTATTAATGGTCTCTATTTTGCAACCAAAAGAAATATCAGAAAATTATGTGCAGCATTCTAAGCTTTTAATTCAAATGTCTTTATATAGGCAACTTTAATGGAAAGGCTTACATTAGCTTCTGGTAAACCAAAATCTTTGGTTGCAAAGCCAAGCTAAACATGGCATTAGAAGCCAAAACATAGACTTGAGCCACTAGAGCTGACTGCACATATAGGAAAAGGAAAATAAGTAATACCATATACAGCATTCCTGTGGCAAAATATTTTATTTCCTGCCTATTCTCAACTTCTTATACTTTCCTACTACTTTACTATATCATTGTTAGCCAGAACTATGAAAACAAAATTTTGAAATGTGTAAACAATCTGCTATATTCAAGGTACAGCATAGCAAAAATACTGCAGTGTGACATGATACAGTTCCTTGAAATACCCATGTTACCAGTCAGTTATATCAAATAACGACCTGTGATATTTTCAGTCAGATTTATCCCAGCATATGCTGTTGGTTCTCCATATGTTTTTCCACATGTCATTCTGCTTCATTTCTTATCCTCTGCACATGTTTTTCAGTGTTTTGTATATATATGTACACATAGAAGTCAGAGAAGCAATTTCAACATACTGAGGTACTGGGAACTTAGTTGCTGCAGGATGGCTGGGGCAGAGCAGGAAATACAGCTGGAAAGATGTAGCCATGGCAAGCTTAAAGACAAGACCAGAAAGAGAACTTGATCAGTTTCGGCCCTTGCTTTTTTTCTGCTGCACTTCAGCCTGCACTTTTGTGCAGCAATGTCCCACACCCAGCATTGCCACCAGCAACATCCCACTGGAGAAGCTCTGTATTTACTGCAATATCTTTGTATCACAATATGGTGCTTGGGGAGCTACGACTGTAGCCATTTTAATGGTTGGAAATTAATGAGTTTTTACATGAGAAAGCAACAAAAGCATCAAATGGAAGAGAGAAGGTGATAATGCAACATTAGACTCATAAAAAAAAAAAAAACAAAAAAAAAAAAAACCGCATCAACTTAGATTTCCTAGAATAAGATCTGCCATCATTTTAGTTGCTAATATTTTGTGGTTAACCAGGGGTAGAAAAATAATGTTCTGATCCTACATGCTGCTGTTGATTGCCTTTTACTTAATAGTTAAAATGGTGAGAGTTGGCTTTCCTCAGTATATAGTTTTCTGATACTAGCTCTAGTTTGTGTTTTGTTTTGAGGTTGGTATTTTTTCTTCCTCAAATATATAACCCTCAACTCTGAGTTTCCCTTCTCAATGCCCAAAGTATTTCCAAGTACTGTGCTTGAAAGTGAGTGATAGCAGTGACTTCCACCTTGCATGAAAGTTTGCTGTCTCCCTGAATGGGGATCTTAACAGTGGATGATCTCATACAATGGAGTAGCATCTGTCAGACTGGGCAAAATGGTAGCAGCATTAAGATAAATAATGTAGTAATTCAGAGAAGTAAGTGGAGAGAACTTTTTTTCCTTATCAAAAGAGCCTTTAATAATATTTAAACATTAAAAATGTGAGAATTATAACATGGAAAGTATAAGGTGACTACATTTTTCAAGAAACAATTTCTGCCTATTTTGAAAGGAATAATTTTATTTCTGTGTCTTGAAAGCCATATATAAAATTATAATTTAACTCATAAATTGATCAAATTAAATATAATATTGAAAAGAAAAAAACAAGCAACCCAGGATTAAAATTCCTAATGAGGACAGTCTGCAGTCCTTTTTTTGTCATAGCAGTTGTATTTG
This sequence comes from Forpus xanthops, assembly GCA_032466535.1. Lineage (NCBI taxonomy): Eukaryota > Metazoa > Chordata > Aves > Psittaciformes > Psittacidae > Forpus > Forpus xanthops. The sequence continues at coordinate 6,914 of JASSUY010014850.1, forward strand.
TCCCCTATGTGTAAAAAAACCCCGTACATTTAAAGAGCAGCCATAACCGCATGTTTATGATACTTATAAGCTATATCCACATTGACATGTCTTTTGTCAAAGCACAAAAATGAAGCATACTTTAGAAATTCATCCTGGTATGTATACACTATAACAAAAAAAAGCATGAAATTTTTTTATAATTCTAGCTTGCTAAGGAGCAGATAAAGTTCTTGATGCTGTCTTTAGTGTGAGCAGTTCAGAACCACAAATTTCAATTCACTACCACAATTAACGGTCTTACTAAAATTACAGGAAGTAATTTGTCATGTGCTTTGGAAGTTTGCACATTTCTAGAAAAAGTAGGAACTGTGAGGTTAATTATGAGAAAAGTATTAAAATTATTAGTCTCTTACTTTTCAAAGAGAAATATTGGCTGAAAAAATTATTTCAATTGCTGCATTATCATTTTCAATTACTGCCCCCCCCCGCCCCCAATGTTATTCTGTACTGACATGGCTTTCTAACAAGGAGGGCTTAAAAAATCTAATTTTAGTTTTGTGTTCACACTGTATCTGCAATTTCATATTACTGGAAAACAAACTACGATTTGCGAGAATTCGTATACAGTATCTATAGTTAAATAAGTGTCTGAACATCATGAAAATACAAGGATTAATAGTCATATTTTTGTAAATTAAATTTATACATTAAATTCTTAATCTGTAGTTAAACAGAAAACATTCAGAGTCTCAAGAGGCAGCAATCACTATTAAAATCGTAAGTACGTATCTAACGCAGTTGACCTTCTATTCAATGGTAAGAGGTTAGAGAGTTTAAGCCAAAGAAAGAGTATACCTTGCTTTTACTGTGTTGGTCTATCTATCTTCATTTTGCACTTAATCAGGAGTAAAAGTTTTAGAAGGCTTGTTTAGTTGGATGGAGAGGTTAGAAAGTGTTGAGGCTTGGGAACTATTTTTACAATCTGAAGGCATGATTTCGGTTGTCACAGGTTCTTTCCAAATTTAATGAAATCATGACATTTTGTTTCAAAATAAGAACATCAAAGACTACAGAAGAATACTGGTGAAAAAGAAGATTAAATAAAAAAAAATTGGATGAGACTTGAACCCGTCTTCCACAGTAATTATTTAGCAATAGCAGAACACAACATATTCTATCTATAGTAGCAGTATAGGAAAGAGCTCCGTGAGCCTTAATGATTGACCTATTTTAGAATTTCTTATATCTTCTTATCATAAATATCATGCCTGATGCCTGCATTGTCCCCATTTTCTGTCGTTAACTGTAACTCCTAATATTACTGAAGTTTCCTGTTGTAATAGAACATTTGAACGTAGAGAAATAAGGTCATGGGATAAACTTACACCCCCAAAGACCTATTCAAGTTTATCCTGTTTATATATGTGTATATATATACTATGCATACATAGCCTATTTATGCAGATAGAACATTTTTGTCATGGGAAAAATGTTTGGAATGCACTTTGCTTTATAAAGAAATTATTGTTACAATTCATCAATCTCTTTTTACTCTTGGAAAATGAATTCTTATGAGTTACATTTTGCAGAAGTTCATAATCCAAACAAAAACAGAGTCACCACTAAAGGGCTCTTTCAAAATATTTTCAATAAAAGCAAGCTTATTAAAATAAAAAAAAAAAAAAGAAAACATTCAAGTGTTACCGAAATATCAGGATAGAAGCTACTTGAATGCAAAAGTACAGCAAAACAAGTTTGAAACAGGGAACAATATGGCCATGTAAATTTAGGAGAAAAATTGCAGACCTATTAGATTTATGTAATATTTCTACAAATGGAGAAACTCCTCAACAGAGTTTAAAAATCTTTAAATTTTCATTATTGCAGTTTAGGAAGGCATTCTTCTTAGAGACATGAAATTAAATGTTGCTCTAAAACTCAGATCTGCATTTTTGTTGTTTTTCATATTAGAGTGCATTTAAACGTAAAGTTTTGATTCACTTGGGACCAATGCATTCCATCCTTCAGATGAGGAACAAGAGAAAATTCCAATAATTTTTTCAAAAGAAACTCCTAACTTCCATTATCTTATACACAGATTATTTGTTCTGTAGAATTTAACATTAAGTTTCTACTACTCATATACAGTATTCATGCATAACTTCCCCATACTGTTTTAGATTTACACCAATGGAAAGACTGGGCTCAAAAGTTACAAGGGCTTTCTGGCTTGGAGCCCAGATTGTGAACAGAGTCCACTGAGCATCTTACCTTCAGCTGTGAAATCCAAGAGACTACTCACAGAGATTCTTTGACTGTGTTGTCTTGAAATAGTCACATAGACATAGAGAGAGGCTTTATGTACTAACTTTTGCTGTTCTTCTGTGTCATCAGGATCATTCTCATTCCTACCAGCAGAGGATGAGAAATGAGGTCTTATGTAAAATCTAAAGATGGCTTCGTTCACTCCTTCCTATGATAAATATAACCTCAATTATATAAGTCCTACGTGGATACAGGGCAAAAAAAAAAAAAATCAGGAACATCAACAACCCAAAAATGTCAAGATAATGAAAATCTCTAATGTCTTCCATTGGATTACCATAAAAGGCAGAATGGGTGAAAACATAAATGGAATGGCAAATATAACCAGTGAGAGACAGTTGTTTACCAGAATTGGAAGTAGATGCATATATGACTGAGGAATTGCTCAGGAAGGTATGGTAGTGGACAGGAACTTTGAGGTGTTTATTTTTGTAATAAGGGTGAAACTGTAGTCACAGTTGGGAGCTAAAGATACTGATTCTATTAGCCATGTTCTTTTTTCTATGAAGATCCAAGTAATAATAAAGTGTGTCCTAGAAATTAATTCCACAGATACCTTCCTCCCTTTAGGTATTTTCATTAGGAATAGAACACTAAAACAAATATAAAGTGGGAGAAGTAATTCACTGTTAAAAATAATATTTAGTTAAGAAAGGATCTGAAGTGAAACAATCTAACCAACTTATTTCAGTTGCAAAAGGTTGAAATTCTGAGCCGTTAAGTATGAAGGCTGTCTGATCTTGCCATTCCTCAAAATTTATAGAAAAACCTCTTTTCCCATTCTCTAGAAACAATATTCTAGGAAGTCTAGTTGTACAGTATCCAGCCCTCTTCCTGTTCTTTTTACTGTAGTATTTAATGGCAGGTAGCCAGCATCATTAAGTAATTTGCTGTAGTATTTCCATGTTCAATGACCTCCTGCTTCAAGTAACTTTCAAAACAAATAGTTACTCATTTAAACAAAGTTCCATATTAAGAAAATATTTAACTAAGTCTTTGCTTTATCAAGTGTATATATGAGACTTTTTTTTTTTTTTTTTTTTTTTTAAGATATGCATCAATGTACCAAAATGGTAATTAGCAAGCACTGAATAAAGTCTTCAAAATTATATCCTCACAGCCAACTTTCAGTAATAGTTTTATGGTCATCTTACACTCTAACTTTCTTTAAGCTGTGAGGTTTTCATATGAATTACAAGACAAGGCAATAAATAATGCAGAAGTGCAATGAGTAATTTTTTTGCTACGAGAGTAAATTAATTACCTGTTAAGCTGCTAGGTTTGGAAAAACCAGTGTTCTATGTGTCTTGGTATAGAAAAGATCAAACATGTCATAGCACATTTGGAAGACCATGTAGTATCTCAGAAACTGGTCTTAGCTTGAGATTCAAGCATCCAGCATGCTTTATATTCTACTTGAATTTATCTATCTTTATTAAGTTGGATTTTTCTCACAATGAATGAGTTTCATAAAATGTTTTACAATTTGAATTTATTTCAGACATCCAACACCCAACAAGATAAATCCTGTACTGGAGGTACTTTTTCATTTCTTTTCTTAACATTGATTACCAACACTAAGGGAGTAATGGGAAGAGGATAAATGGGACAAGTGGAAGAAGAGTGAGGAGAAGAAGGAGGGGTGAAAGACTGTAAGTCTGGAAATGCTGCCACTAACAAACCTGTGGAGGCTACACAGTGGGAGAGGGATTTACTCATCTGAGGGATTTTATGCTAAACAAAAAGTCATTACTTGCTTATTCTGATTGTTTATATTTTGATGTTACTTCCAGTAAATTCTAAGAAATGGGTTTTCTGAAGGGAAAGGTCCTTCATCAAAATACCAGATGTCATGTCACTAAAATTGTTTTCAAACAGTTCTGAAAATCCACAGACTTATTGACTTAATAAGCTTAAATATGGAGCAGATAATGTACTCATGAAAGACATTTATTTCTGCTTTTGGGAGGAAACAAAAATAAGCAGTATCTGGACAGGGATTTCTACATCTTATCTTAATGTCTCTTATTCTTCAGTTTATTTATCTGGACTTGTGGAACAAGGTAAGAGGGGAAGGGGTTCAGACTGTGGTAAACAATTCTAGTAATTCATTAGTTTGTTTTGTCTTGCCTGTCCAAGTAGATCTTGGTAGAAAGCACTATGACAGCTGGTCTCTAGAGAGCAGCATTCTGAGATGGTTTCATGAAACTGGTAAAACAGAGATTACTCAAGGCATTCTAAGGTCAGTTAGAAAAGGGCCAAATAGATCTGTAACCACGTACAGAGGAATGGATGAACCAATTTATGTAAATTGAAAGATTACAGAATGTTGCTTCTCACATTCATTCTCCTGGTGTGACCAAACTCAGAAATTTAGTGTAATTACACTGTAGGATATGTGTCTTTCATTATTTATTTTGCTGTAACTATTTTTTTCCATTTATGCTTAAATCATAGAATCATAGAATAGTTAGGGTTAGAAAAGACCTTAAGATCATACAGTTCTGACACCCCTACCAGGGGCAGGGGCATCTCCCAATAAACCATGTCATCCAAGGCTCTGTCCAACCTGGACTTGAACATCGCCAGCGATGGAGCATTCACAACATCCCTGGGCAACCCATTCCAGTGCCTCATCACCTTCACAGGAAAGAACTTCTTTCTCACATGCAATCTAAACTTCCCCTGGTTAAGTTTGAAGTCATTACCCCTTGTCCTCTCACTACACTCCCTCATGAAGAGTCCCTCCCTACCATCCCTATAGGCCCTCTTCAGATACTGGAAGGCTGCTATGAGGTCTCCATACAGCCTTCTCTTCTCCAGGTTGAGCAGCCCCAATTCTATCATCCTATCTTCATAGGGGAGGTGCTCCAGCCCCTTGATCATCCTTGTGACCCTCCTCTGGACTTGTTCCAACAGTTCCATGTCCTTTTTATGTTCTGGACACTAGAACTGCACACAATACTCGAAGTGAGGTCTCACGAGAGCAGAGTAGAGGGGCAGGATCACCTCCTTTGACCTGCTGGTCACTCTCCTTTTGATGCAGCCCAGGATACAGTTGGCTTTCTGGGCTCTGAGTGCACACTGCTGGCTCATGTTTGTTTTCTCATCCGACACCAAGTTCTTCTCCTCAGGGCTGCTCTGAATGTCTTCTCTGCCCAACCTGTAGCTGTGCCTGGGATTGCTCCAACCCAGGTGTAGGACCTTGAACTTGTCATGGTTAATCTTCATCAGGTTGGCATCAGTCCACCTCACAAGCGTGTCAGGGTCCCTCTGGATGTCATTCCCTCCCTCCAGTGTATCTTTCAAACTATAGAGGTTGGTGTCATCCGCACACTTGCTGAGGGCGCACTCAATCCCACTGTCCATGTCACTGACAAAGATGTTGAACAAGACCAGTCCCAACACTGATCCCTGAGGGACATCACTCATTACTGGTCTCCAGCTGGACATTGAACCATTGACCACAATTCCTCAAGTTGAATTAATGCATTTTCTCTAAGTTTCTCAAAGATCAGAGGAATATTATTTCGTTTAAGATTTTCCTTCAATGAAGAAGATAATTCTTCAGTGACATGGGTTATGTCATTTCTGAAAGATGATTGATACTGTACTTGGCCATTTGTGATTTGAAACTTTGAATTTATTAACCCTTTAATTCCTTTATGATCAAATGGGAAATACCTAATCTTAATATGCATTGCTCAATGTTAACTAACTTCAAGATAGAAGTAACTCATCAAGGTTTTAATCTAATTCCCAAAATTTTATTAGAAGACTAATAATCTAGGTTTATTTGTTTCTCTGGTTTCAGTAATAGAAAACGCTCATTGAGTTAAATGACAGCAGAGATAAGCACTCATAATGTCTTTTCCTGATTTATCTTTGCATGACACAAACACCATGAAGATTGCAAATAGGCAGAATTTGATACCAAAGGCTTGTATCTACTGCCAGTACACAGACACGGAAAAGACAACTATATAGCTTTGCTCTGGGAGCTTCTAAAGCATAGAAGGGTGTTAACATTAACAAAAGGCTTGCAAACACATAATTTCTGTTAATGTTAATATCATCATAAAAAAAATACATTCTAAACAGTAAATAGTCTTCAATACCAGTTACCTTCTTCAAGCTTTTCTGTAAATAAACTTTACTGTTAGAAAATAAAGAACAAAAACAAAGGAGGCATAGGAAACAAGTAAACAACTATTAATAAATGATGTTTTGCAACATCTGCCCAGCATTATTTCTACACCACACTTAGAAATTTTCATCACAGCAGCCCATTCATCAGAAATTCTCATGGATAAAAACCTAACAATGTTTTCCTTACAAAAATATGTGATAAGGGAAAAAAAGCTTCCTCAATTGCACCCTGTTCTAAGACAATAAATAGTTATTTTCCAGACAGGATATTGATTACATTGTCCAAAAGTCAGTTAGACCTTAGTTCTTTCATATATAGGCTGCAGAACTTGCTTATTCAGATTGGATGTGATGTCATCTTCTTCTTGGATCCTAGTTGAGCAAAAATTCTTTAGAAGCAGTTAAGAAATATTTGAAATGTTAAATAAATACCTACAGACACAATTCTTTGTTATTTATCTAATATTGTTGTATGATGTTTAAACATAATTGCTAAAGGCACTTCTGGTATCTCTAAATAAACAACAGAGAATGGTGATACAGGCCATATAAATATCAGGAAAAGTAATTTGGCATGAAAAGACACTTTCTTTTAAGCTGTAAAGAATATATCTTGTTTGACATTACTTGAGTCTCTAGTGGTTGTTTCTGAGTCACTGGAAGAACATGGTTTTGAATTTAATTTTGATTGACAAGAGGCCTCCCACTGAGGCAACATTGAAAAAAGCTGAGGAAGCAACGCCCCGTATGAACAAGCTGATTTTATGTTTGTTTGTGATGATTAGGATAATCAAGAGGCAGAACAGGTTAGATAGTTGCACAAGTACTCCAGTCAGGTTAGAGCACCAAAATATTCTCTGCTTGTTTCTAGAGAGCATTCAGCCTCTGGTATCTTGTTGGAACTATAAGGTGCACTGACAGTAGGAGGGGACTGAGAAGGCCAAGTTCAATCTGAAGCTTTCCAAGCACAGCTATTTCTTTGTACTCCTCTTCCTAGGGTCACTGCTGATGTACAGTGTAGCTGCCAGCAAATGAGCAGTGATGATGTGGATTTGGCATTGAGGAAGAAGGCATCTATCTGCAGAAATGAGTGTGTACTTAACATTAAGGAAGAGGCTTCTTGCCTATATGGCTAATGTGATGTGGCGGACTTCATTTTGGCAGAACAGTTTTAACAAAGTATCCACCTCCATCTCTTCTTCCACAGGAAACAGTTACGAAATTTCCTGAAGCAAGTGATGATGTCTCAGGACAGTCTTCTACAAATGTGTGAGTTTGTAACAGAAATAAATTCCTCTGGGTGCAAGAAAGATCTGATGAGAGTAATGTTGATAACGTCTTTATATAGTAATGGGTTTGGGGTACATTTTCTTATATCTCAGGATTTGATATAGCAAGTAGCAGTGTTGGAGCACTGGAAGACAATTGAGTGGAACAAACAGATAAGACTTTTTCTGTTGTATGCATTTATATAAGCAAGTTGGTTTGTCTCTTGTAGCTTTGCTATATTATTTTTCAGTGCTTTAAAGGGGAAAAAAAAATCATCATGTTAAGGAGTTATGGAATTCTTTGTGCTTTGTTTGGCAGGCTTTCATACAGCAACTTGAACCCACCTAACTTCAGTCTATCTTTAACATAAATCACCCAAAGGTCTTCAGAAAGACATAAGCTATTGAAAATACACCAAGTGCTCTTTTCCCACAAAACTTCAAACATAACAGCTGTTCTTTATTTTTTCAGTTCTTCTGAGAATGCAATGATTTAACAAGTTGCAATAGGAATTTATTTAGTTCATATTTTGTTTTTTAACAATTATTTCAATAACTATAGATAATACTTGATTTTACACTTTGCACTTTCCCATTCAACTGCATAACGAAAAATAATGATCTGTGATAACACTGTCTGAGAGTATTCCATATGAAACTGAAAAATATGTTCTGTCTACCATAGTTTTGAATTTGTTTAAAGGAATATTAATATTTAGCAAAAAATGTATATTTAGATTGCCCAAAGAAAATAGAAATTAAAGGCACTAATTCTATGCTTGCTGGCATATAAAATTAGTTTATGTCATTAATGACGTTATCAAACACCTGAAATACAGGAGGAGCTAGAGATGATGTTTAATTCAGTTGACTTCTGTGGAAAGTGGTGCTTCTTTTTCTGGTTAGCTCTTTCTGAATAAATTGCAGGAAAAGATTTAGTTTAAAGGCAGGTCATTCATCTACTCTTCTTCCTAAAGAATCATCACATAATTCCTGACATGAAATGCCAGACATTTACTGTTAGACTACAGAAGACATTTATGGTGTCCTTTGCAGCAGCTAAAATTGCTTCAGTTACTATTTCCTATGCTAAGTATAGGGAAGGCTACATAAGCTACAGCCAAGGTAAGCACATGCCTAGGATATGGTAGACATCCAGTTTTAATGGAACCCATTTTGGCAAAAGTAGTTAATTTGCTTTAAGAGGGAGGTCAGCTTTCTGTAGTTCCATTGTGGTTAGTTGTCTGTATTTCCCACAGGCTTGTTTAGAATAGGTCTTGCAGGGGTATGGGTGTGTAGCATAGTGTAAGAAGCTGCGGGCTCAATTTCAGAGGCAAATGAGATACAAAAAGAAGGGAGGAAAAGTAACAAATATGAATATATAGAAAGCCACTTCCTTGGAACAATTAAAGCTTATGTTATTTCTAACACCAAAGTAAAATGAGAAATTGTATTCTGCCTTCTTAGCAAGATTAAATTCAGTAATTTGTCTTTACATAGCTAATGTAAGATATTGGAGAACATTAACATAAATAACTATATACCCATCTAGAATTGTGTTCCAGGGGGAAAAAATGAAAAAAAAAAAGTCTTTGGAAAATAGATTAATTTGACTTCACATTATGCTTCTAATCCATCAATTCCATTGTGGCAATGGAAGATCCAGAAGTTAATTAGCACTTATGAGTATTGCTACTGCCATTAGATCTTTCTTTGAGAAACAGCATTGGGAAGATTTGAATACATAGTCCTTACAGGCATCCTCAAAAAGACACTTTTGGAAATCAAATTTGTGGGTTCAATTTTGGTGGTGAATTGGCTCAAAAGACCACTTAAAATTAGGGATAAGGAAAGTGGACAGAGTTGTTTGGTACTGCTTGTGCCTCTCCCCTTGAGTAAGTCATGCCAGACTTTCTGGTTCAGTATCAAATCTTTCCAAAGCCTTGCAGCTATTACGTGCTACTTCTGTAGCAAGTGCAAAGCGACAAGAACAGGTCTTTGTGTATGTCATTGATAAAAACAGGTCATCATGTGTTGAGAGTGCTGTATAAAACAAAAATGCATTGTGGGGCAAGTGCTAGAAAACCTGCCTGGGAACGGTATGTGTTTCTAATACAGTTTCTGGTGCTCTGGAGGGTGCTTCAGGCAGATGCAGCATGGAAGTACCTCATGGAGTGTGGGTCTGGAGACTGGATTCACACAGGTGTTTTCTTACTGAGGACAGCCCTCACAAGCAACGAAGCCTGACAGAGTAGTGCAACTTAAACAAGTCTGTACTTAAGTTGAAGAATATAACAGGAAATTCAGGGGAGGCTTTGATTTATTAATGTTTTAAATTTATTACTGCTGTTGTTGTCGTTATTTATATCCTTGCAAAATTTCCCAAAACCAAACATAAACGTACACCGCTTCTGTAGTTTGTGTAATCATACTTATAAACAACCATCTGTCAAGGAATGTACTTGTTTTTATATAAATGTGTGTGTGCATATGTATTTTTGTATGTACATATATACACACAAAGCATTTTGATATATATTACAGTATCAAGAAAAGGATTGTTGTTTGCTTATAGTAATAATAATATAATATAATCACATATCTCAATTATAGTCAAAACATTTTAATGACCTTTAAGATACATATGGACTCAATAATGGCAATAGTGCAATTTATAAAACAAAAGGAAAAAGATTAGAGAAATAACTGCAATGTGAAGTTCAGGGTAAGGTATATTCTTTTTTTTTTTTTTTTTGTGCAATTGTTGAACAAGATGTGGGTAAGTATTTACAGAATGTATTCATTGGCCTTTTTTAGAAGCTGCAAATCATACTTATTTGGTTTTCAATACTTAACAACATTGCCTTTAAAATTGGCTAGGATATACAGCTATCATATTCCTGAAATCAAGTAATTAAAACTTGGTAGTGAAATACCAAAAGTGTACTTTGTCATACTTAGCACAAATATAATGCTTATTAACTCTTTTTCTCTGATCCAGTGTAGAATTTCACCATGTGTAATGTAGCCTTCAAAATAAAGTTTAGAAGTCTGACAAGCAGGGTCATTAAAATCTAATTGCTTGAGTGGACCTTCCAAATGAGGACAAGGTGCTTTCTTAGCTATGAGAATTTGCCCACAGTGCTGTTTTCAACTTCATGTATACCTCAAACATCATATATGAAGATTAGATTCCTTATGTAGGAAGCAGGTTACTTCAAATGAGACTCTCACCCCACAATAACTCATGCTCTTTATTTTATGCAACTGCAAGTAGTTCTGCTGATTTCAGCAGAACAATGCAGAGGCTCAGATTTATGTGGTCTCTATAAGGTCAAGAACAGTCAAGAACAATGTAAATAAAACACAGACATAAAGAATGTGCAATCTTAGGAGGGGGAAAGAAATTAAATGACTTGAACAAGGCCAAAAATTTATCTTAAAGGCCTCTTCTTGAAACAGTATGCGTCATAAATCACTTGGGATGGGAATGGTCTCCTCACTGACATTTATAAAGATATAGTGCTTTGGGAATTTCAGGCATTTTTATAATATTTTTTTTTTTTATTTAGCATTTACTTTTTTCTAGATTTATAATAAAGAGAATTAAATGTTAGGACAGTATTATTGAGCGGAACAATCTGTGTTGGACTCAATAGAACTCTATACTGAAAACAATCTGATTTAAGTACATAGGCAAGTACATTTAGGATTAGAAGTGTTCACAGCACCTCTAGTAAAATTGACACTCTAACAATGTATTTCCTGAAATATCTGCAAACAGATTGAAATTTGCAGGTTTGTAAGAGGATTTTTAATCTATGGTCCTGCTGGTGACTATTATGCTTCAGTTTCAAGTCTGGGTGATATGAGATACGATAAAGAATAGACTTTACTGAAAAAACAATATACTTTGGGCACATACCTCAGTAGTGCAGGTATCAGTTCAGAAATACTTAATAATAGAATACTTCTTTATTCTTTCAATTGAAAAGTTATCAAAATAACTCATTGAGTTACTGAGAAAATTAAAATTAAAATAATAGGATTTTCTATTATCAGTATAGTTCCAAAAATTAATTTTATACTTCGCATATGTTGTCTCATGTATGCAAAGTTCTATGCATGTATTGACATTCACTAAATGAGTAGTACTGCTAATAAGAGTGCAGAGCATCTACGTGATCTTCTCTGATTTTAAATGCCAAATCATTCACACATTACGTTCATTTTCCTTGCCTTAAATAATGAATATTTGCTAACATCACCAATAAAGTGAAAGAAAAACTTTTGCGAGATCAGAAGTCAAAAATCTAGGTTTCTTGTCAAATTCACTGCCCTTTGAAACAATCTGCTGCAGTTTAGTTATTATCCTTTAGGAGATAATAACTTCCTTTTTTTTTTTTTTTAAGGTAATCTTAACTTGCTTTGTACCACTAACAATTACAACTCCCCACATCACTTTCAGACGCACCAGTGTGTTGTTAATTTCTTTTTTTCTCCACATTTAGTTTTATTGTAAAAATAAATGGATTTAAAAAAAAGTATTTTTACTAATTCAACAAACTAATATCAGCCACTCCTTCCCTCTCTTTTGTTATTGTGTGTCTCCTGTAGCCTTAGGCAAGTATTTTTGTATTCATAATAGGTCTTATCTGGCCATTTGCTTAAGGAACTTTCATGTGGCATCTGTTAGTCTGGAATGTTCAAATGTGCTTCTGAAAGAAGTGCCAACTCTTATTTAATGACCCTAGGGAACCTGCATCTTTCTCTTTGGGGCACTTTTGAACATACCACCTGTGGATGCCATTTCCTGATGTTCAGCTGTATGCACTGTGCAGGTGAACACTTACATATCATTTATTCTGAGAGTCAGCTTTTAAAATTTCTTTCTTAATAGTCTCTTGAGATCAGATCCAGCTATGTTACTAAGTATGAGCCAACCTTTACATTTACTTCAGCAAGACAACCCTATGCTTAAACTTATTCATGAATTAACACACTTTCCAATACTGGAAATTTAATTGTGGTAATTTCATGAAATTAGACATTAAAGTTGCAGGCACAAGAGAAATCTGCTAATAAAATATATTGAGTAGAACTTTTAAGGGGTGAGTGAAAATAACAGCATTAAGCCAAATTTTTCTTCTCTGGAGAACGTGACAAAGTACACTCCCTGGGTTTAGAATTTGTCTACTATTTGTTTGATATTGAACATGTTGAAAATAAAGCAATAAATGACAGAATGTGATATGAAAGGAAAAAGACTTCATCATATTTCCTAATATTAGGAAATGTAACTATAATTCCAAATATTAAATTTAAATCAAATACAGACTCTTAAAGAAATATCAGTGTTAATAAATTTAATAAGTCAACATCTGCTAAAGTCAGCAATGCTGTAGTCTTACAAATATAGAGCTTAAAAATAGTCACACTTTAGTCTTTCTTATATTTTGCATAGCAGCATGCTGTACTCCTTGACAGCTGTTTTAAGTGCTGATGGACCTTACTCACAAAAGAGCTCAGCACTCTGCTTCTTCTTCATTAAACTTCACCCAGATCAATTTTAATGCAGTATGAAGATTGAAAGGATGATACTATGCCTGATAGAGAAGACAGAAAAGCAAAAGGAAAAGGACTGCAACATGACATTTAAAGAAAGTTTTGTATAGAGAAGGTGACACCCAGAAATGCTCTGGGGTAAAAAGTAAAAGAGGAGACTTGTACTGGAGAGTATAGAACAGCGAGACACTAATTTGTAAAGGCTTGCCTTTTAAAAAGTATCTCTAAAATACCAGTAATCAAATGAAAAAGGCAGTAACAATGAAGGTTTTTTAAATGCTTGCTTTATGCAACTGGAAAATGCATTTAACAAGTTCTGTAAATTTTCTGAATTTTTAATCCCATGCAACTACTAACTCCACAAAATGTATCTATAATCAGTATAAATCAAAGAAGGATCAACTTTTTTCTTTGCTTCAAACCACATGTAAAGAATTTTGTGGATTCACTATTTACCTATAATAGTATTATAGTATCCAAATGTAAAAAGTGCAAATATTTCAGTTCTTTGAGCAGGTTTACACTTTTCTATTTTTTTTTTTTTTTTTTTTAGCCATGGCAATTCTAAGAATTTCTGAACCATGAAAGTACTTCATTGAGATGCTTTGAGTCACCTCATATTCAAATAGTGTAAGGACAATCATTAATTTCTCATATTTAAAAAATTGCTGTCACATGTTCAAAATGTAGAGTTTTAGAACATTATTGCACCATAAACAATGTTTGTGGAAAGTTAGATAACCATGGCTCTCCTAATATTTTCTATTCTATTTGTGGCAACAGCATAAATTTATTGTTTTATTTGCTACTTATTCTCCATAGCATCCTGACACTGTTCAAACAGAAAAACCTTAAAGCAGATGCAGTTTTTATCCTTCAAAGATGGCACTCTTTATGCTGCATTACACATCATTTTGAGTTGGCTCCTGTTCAATACTTTATATCAAAGCCAAAACCTGTCAGAGAAACAGGAGAAGAGAATGGCAACAGTCTTGCACTTTGAGATTAAAAATCACATTACTGTTATACATGATGAAATCAGTCACATTATGGTTTTGTGTCCTAGTGAATTACTACGAGTCTTGGCACAATGCCACAACAGTTTTCCCCAGCAAACAGGAAAACTTTTTTGCTGTTTACGTGTCTTTAAGGAGATGGAAAGACCTTGGCTTCCTAAATGCAGTGAAGAATACACATCATTCAAGATAGCATGGACATTTTGCCAGTGTAAAACATGGGCATTTTACCACATTTTACCAGCACCATCATGCATTCTTGTGAAGCTTTAAGAAATTACACCAGAGTTGAACTAAATTTGAAGTGGAGGAAAAAGCATAGCAGCCTATATAATGCCTCTTTCAAAACAGGGAACTAAACAGCTTGGTACTGCTGACAGTTAACAAGAAACTTCCCATTTGATTTAATATTTGAAGTTCAGCATGGTGTTACTTGTAAATGGAGTAGCATTCAAAAAGACACCTCTTCAAATCACTTGTTGACTTGCTCTTCCAACATACATAGCTCTTGTACATGTATGTCAATATGTTTAGTACATCCACCCCAAACAGGACTACTGTAATAGCTGCTGGACATTGCTTGGTACACAGGGAATGTTAGAGAGGCACTTCAGGGACCAGCTGAGTTGGCAGTGTGCCCTGATTAATAATATTAGTGTACCTGCAGTACAAACATTTCCACATTGATCTCATTGAGGAGATGTTGTCTGAATACAGTCCAATGAGAAAATGTTTTTCTTAGTCTACTGAAAACATCCCATATGAGTGTCGTGGTTTGGGTTTCTCAAACAGTTCTGCTCACTCACTCTCCCCTCTTTCTTCCCCAGTCCCGGGGGATGGGAAGGAGAATCGAAAGAATGCAACTCCAACAGGTTGAGATAAGAACAGTTTAGTAACTAAGGTATAACATAAATCACTACTGCTACCACCAATAATAATACAAGAGAAATACAAGGAAAAAGAATGCAATAGATCTTCCCCTGATACTTAGCCACGCCACGCAATGCCCCCCCAACACCTGTTACCGAGCTCGACTATGCAGTGCACCCCATCACCTCATACCAAAAATGCACACCCCCCTGCACCACCATCTTTTCAGGTCTCTGCTCTCTCCGTTTCTGCATCCTGGTCATGATGTGCTGTGGTATGGAATACCTCTTTGGTCAGTTTGGGCCAGGTGCACTGTCTCTGCTTCCGCCTGGCTTCTTCCCG
Source organism: Forpus xanthops (assembly GCA_032466535.1). Classification (NCBI taxonomy): domain Eukaryota; kingdom Metazoa; phylum Chordata; class Aves; order Psittaciformes; family Psittacidae; genus Forpus; species Forpus xanthops. The sequence continues at coordinate 22,431 of JASSUY010014850.1, forward strand.
GCTCCCCTCCTTCCTGGCAGAGCAGGAAACTCAGAAAGTCCTCTGCCAGACTAAACACTCCAAGCCATAACTAAACACTGGTGTTATCAGCACTGCTCCCAAGCCGAAAATCCAGTGCTGCACTAGCTACTATTTAAAGGGGAAAAATGACTGCTGCTGCTGAACCCATGACAATGAGACCAAGCTTTGCTATCCTTAAGTATACCTTGGTATATCTTAGATTTTCCTATTTTTCATTCTAATCCTGTCTTCCATTACACTCTTCACTTTCAAAAGTGACCAAGTTAGGCCCTTGCCTTTATAGAGCTGGATTATACCCCTTCCAGAGCCATTTGCATCTATTTTATATGGGTCTAATTTAATGGATTTAAAATGCTGAAATAATATGGGTTCACAAAAGGATACAGAAACAAGTTTTTTCACTGGCTTTAATTCACCTGGAATTTCACCGGGTTTGCCTTAAGTGAAGGGTTCAAAGAAAATTTCAGTGTTGCCTTCCAAATTTGGCTTGGGTGAGATCCAAAACTGTAAATCCTTCACCCTTTGTACACAGGTGTTAGTGTACTCGCCTATTCTCTGCAAGGTGGTACACTCAGAGCTCAGCCCAGGTCTTTTGAACATTTGTTTGAAGCAAGGCCAAAATTTGAGGCTGTAATTAAACCAGAATTGAGGCAGATTTAGCCATAATTTGCATTCGGTTACAAATGATTTGCAGACTCCTAGGAGGTGGTATTAGGTCTTATTTTACTTACATGCAGGAGTCATGAAGGAGGAAGTCACTTTGGTCTCATTATTTCTGGTAGATGTAAATGCACTTTCTCCCAGGCATCTATACAATGTTGTTAGAGTTCTGTTTAGGGGAAAGGTTAGTCTTATACAGAAAAAGATAAACTTCATTGCATTTGCCTTTGAATTTAATAATGGATATCAGAATATAAGTTAAGATAAATATCCTACAAAAAAAGAACACAATACAATGAATTCCCATGTTTATTTCATTTTTAAATTTTTAGTTACAACAATAAAATTCAATATTTTTTAAATATATAAAAATATACTTTTGATTTTAGGACACATCTTTGACCATCTCAGTATTAACATTTTTCTTTACTCTGTACTCTAAGATGTTACTTTTTTGGTCTTTGGTTAGTAATTTTATTATATAATTAGCAACAATGAAAGGAGATTTTTTTTCTGAAGTGTTTGTCTTTTAGTGCTAGATTCTGCTATTCATTGAATTACTTTAGCAAATAGTTGTTCCTTTTTGAACTAGGGTCTTCCACTGAAATAAATTAGATGATGTTCAGATGAAGAATGGAATTTCATGTGCGATATTCTTATTCAGCCAATATCGATTTACCCTGTTTTAATTTCAGCACCAGACAAGCATGATTTTTTTTTACTGTATTTAATTTTAATTCTAATATGTCCAGTATAAATAAAAATGTATCTAGTAATTTTTTTCCAGAACACTGATCCACATGCATGCTTTCTGTTGTAGCTTGTTTGAGCTTTCCATCTTGAGAAAGTTCCATGGCAACTCAGTGTATGGAAACAGATGTGAGGTCACATAGAGCCTATGGAGTGAAACCTGAAGACAATGGAAAAAACTTTTTCAGGTTTGGAATTTTGGCAATTTTCTCAGTTTCACAGATAAAAAAAGCTTTAAAGATGTTTAGAGAAGAGTTCAGTCCAGTTAGATAATTACTAAAAGTACAGTCTGTGAAAAGGTACAGTTTCAGAGTATACTCCACCTTTTATCTTCCATCTTTTTTTTTTCTTCCCTCTGAGATCCTTTGTTCCTAACTCATTTAGAAATCTTGGAATGAGTTGTTTAGGAAAACTGAAATGTTTGCTACAGAAAATTGTCTTCTCTTAAGAAGCAATGAGTAAAAGTTTCAGAAGCAGTTAAATCTTATTGACTATCAAAGAGATAACAGACCTCAAATCACATAAGCCTCTTTTCTAAAGAAGTTGTTCATTCTTTCATCACACAGGTACTTTGAAGGTCTCACTGCAAGATCTGCTACTATTCAGAATATTCAAAAATGTAAAATGGTTTTTAATGTTAATGCTTGTTAAGTTTGTGAGTCATCTTTCAGAACCTAGTTTATATCCCACATAGATTCTTTGCAACTGCCCAAAAAAGTCTTACCCCCACTTGAAGCACTACTGAATTTCGTAAAACTTCATTTTTTACACAAAGTTAATCTAAGTTTAAATTTGCATTTTAGTTTCATGCGCATTCTTTCACTTATGCATTAAATTGCCTGTACAGAAAATATCAACATTTACCTATTTGTAGTTTCAAAATAGATATCAGTGATTTTATATTTCTTTCTGGGCTGCTTTGATATATTCTGTGACTTTTTTTTCACCTGAGGTCACAGGTGTATTTACATAGTACTCACCTGTTTATTGTCTTTAAAAAGTTTTAGACAAAACCAGACACCTGCTCTTCTTTAAAACAAATTATGTGTCAGTTGCATTGTTTTACAGATAAAAAGACTATTGGGTTAATAAGAAAGTAGTATTTGGGTCTGGATGGAATTTATGTAGTGCAAAAGTCTGGGAAAAGTCTTCATTGCAAGGTCTCTTCTAAAGTGAGCAGAAGTTACATCTGAAGCAGTAACAAACTACTAAGGATAAACGAATAGCTGTGACAGCATCACTGGAAAACTGCATATTGTCTCAGACATGAAGACAATGTAGCCCTAAAGGGTGGAAAAGGTATCAATATTTAATCTGAACTATCCATGTAAGAATCACTCAGTTTGTCGCAAGAGAAACCTGGTTGTATAAATGTAGCATGCAGATGATCCAGCCTGTGACCTTACAAACTCTCCTAAATATTCTGTCCACACAAAGGATTATTTCCTTTTTGCTAATATTCCAATAGTGGGAAATTGTTGTCAGATTTAATGTAGCAGCAAGCAATAATAAAAACTTCTCATTCTCATCTTCAAAAAGGAATGCAGAATTGTGTTAAGGCTCAGGATCTTTTCTTTTTGAATTGTCCTTGTTTCAAGAGATGACTGCTGATCTTGTGCACATCACCACTATCACCAATGCAGAACTACAGAACTGTAAGAGTGTCTTTGCACTCATCATCTCCTAAGCCCTCAAATATGTCAAAAATAACAGAATCACAGTGCATTACAAAGGCTGGCATGAGGCATCAGGGTCATTTACCCAGCCCAGGGGCACCCACAAAGGAGTGATCTAGCTTTTGACTCCTGTTTTTACAAAAAAAAAAGATAATACTTTAAGAGCCCTCAGAAAAGCCTGGAGCTAAAGGAAATCAGTGATGAGAAAGTTAAAAACATTTAAAAGTTACTAATATAGGTCTAAGGTAATTATGTAAAACCAGACCAAATATTCTCAAAGTTATGTCCATTTTGGAGTGAGTTGGAATGCACTGATTTTTGAACCACCATTTCCACTTAGAAACTATTCCTGTACCCCATCAGTATTTGAACCAGCTTAAAGTCTAGAGAGACCTAGTGAAATAGTGTCTTAGAGAATTTCTGAGTATATAGAAAATAAGTGGTCATAAAATCTAGACAAACACATTTTCTAGTCAACTGTGCAATAATTTTCTTTGTAGCTTTCCTCATATAGCAAGAAGTATTTTACCTTGACAGCATATGTAGAACACTAAGAAGATCCTTCTGGAAGATTTCCCAATGGCATACCAGAAACAGCTTGACAAATTATCACTTGTTGAAAATTGTATGCAAATAATGATCCCCACAGCATGTAATCCCAGGTGTAGCTACAGGTTGGGCAGAGAAGTGAATTAGAGCAGCCCTGCAGAGAAGAACTTGGGAGTGTTTGTCAATGAGAAAACGAACATGAGTTGGCACTGTGCACTTGCAGCCCAGAAAGCCAACTGTATCCTGGGGTACATCAAAAGGAGCATGACCAGCATGTTGAAGGAGGTGATCATGCCCTCTAATCTGCTCTTGTGAGACCTCACTTGCAGTATTGTGGGCAGTTCTGGCATTCTCAACATAAGATATGGAAGTGTTGAAACAAGTCTGAAGGAGGGCCACGAGGATGATCAGGGGACTGGAGCATCTCCTGGATGAAGATAGGCTAAGGAGGTTGAGGCTGCTCACCCTGGAGAAGAGAAGGCTGAGTGGAGATCTCATAGCAGCCTTCCAGTATCTGAAGGGGGGTTATAAAGATGCTGGGGAGCGACTCAACATGAGGGACTGTAGTGATAGGACAAGAGGTAATGGGTTTAAACTTAAACAAGCGAAGTTTAGATTGGATCTGAGGAAGAAGTTCTTTCCTGTAACGGTGGTGAGCCACTGGAATGTGTTGCCCAGGGAAGTTGTGAGTGCTCCATTGCTGGCAGTGTTCAAGGCCGGGTTTGACAGAGCCTTGGGTGGCATGGTTTAGTGGGAGTTGTTCCTGTCTCTTGCAGTGGAGTTGGAACTTAAGGTCCTTTCCAACACTATTCTGTAATTCTGTGATTCTATGAACATCTTCAGGTGATTTAGTAATAAATAAAACAGCTGTTCCCCTTGTGCCTGTCTCCATATTTCAACAGGAGTTATTGTCTCTGGAAAGATACTGTCTGTTCAGCGTGTCACACAGATGTTAGGCTTTCTAGAAAAGTGAGACAAGCAAGTCAGCTCTGTCACTTTCTCCTTTTTTCTCCTGCCCAATTTAACATGAGCACAGTTGCAAATCCATATACCAGAGAGCACACAAGGTAATGAAATGATCAGTTTCTTTTCTAGAAATGTAAAGCTTCTGTACTAAACCTATCTGAAACCTCAGAAGCCTTCAAATTAGCTGCTGTTCCAGAAATGTAAACATGTACATAATTGTAAGTCTTTAATGCTTATGAATGGACTTCCTGAAGTCTCAGCTGTTTATAGTTTTCATAAATGGTGAGCAAATGTGCAAGTGTGTAACACTGAGATCTAAGTTAATTCTCCAGGCTAAGCTAAACTGCTCAAGATGTCATGACTAATGAGTTGTGTGGGAAAGATGTGAAAATCCTGGGAATAGATGGAGAGATTCACTTCCTTCCAGAAGAGACCTCAAAATTTGAAGAGCAGTGTAAGCAAGATTCAGATGATTTTAAGTGTTCAGAAAGGGGTTTGGAACACACAACTCCTAACCTGCATCATCTACAGAGCAGTAGGAGAAAAGCTTCAAAAAATAAGACTGTTATTTAGGAATACATTTTATCAACAGTCAGAACAAAGAATCTAAGTTTCAGTCTTTAAGGAGTGTAGGGAGAAGAATTAGGTTTCTCAGTACTGGAGCCCACAGAACTGGGGCAAACACTGAAGAATTTAAACAGAAAAAAAAAAAAAAAGATTAAAAAAGTTTTGCTTCTTCAAACCTTGAGCTGTGCTCCTTTTTCTTCTTTTCTTTGAAGAGGTACTGTAGACACCCTTGTAACCACTAGATCTGATAGTACTACATGCTGCCGAAACTGCCCTTTGCTTCCATGGTAAAACTTCTTTCTTCAACCTTCACCATTTTCTTGAAATTCTTCTGGTGCCAGATATCTACAGAAAACTTGGTTTCTTTTTTTCACAACATTGACTTGTGGGGGAGCACAGGTAAAAGAGCAATGCCTGGGATACATCTACTAGAACAGGGCAAAGAAAACACCTATGCTTAAAATTGTGCTAACATATTTGTCATTGAGAAATAGCCATTTATTATTGAAGAATAGAAACTTCAATTTTGTCAGAGATAGACTATCTCTACAAGAGTGTTTTGATGGTTGGTTGGTTCTTTAGATGGTTGGTTGATTTTGATATGACATGTGTATGAAAATCCTATTTCTTGCAATACTCTTAGTTCAAAGAAATGGATGAGAGAAGAATGTACCTATTGTCTATAAATCATTAGATCAACAAAAAGAGTTTTGTCAGTTTATAGACTCAGCTAGCCCAAGAAAGATGGTCTATACCAAGACTGAACTCATTTTGCCAGAAAAATAACTGTTAACCCATTTAATGTGGTCAAGTTTTGTCAATAAAAAATATTAAATATAAGCACAATCCGCTATAAAATAGAAAGCAGAAACACATCATTCTTGGGAAGTTACCAATGGACTTATTTATCAGCCCTCCCTCTGGGACGAGAGCACCAACTGATGCAGTGGAAACTTTGGGTGGGAAAAATTAAAATTATCAATCACCTTGCACAAGTGCAATAAAAACACCAGTAGGGAGACCTCCCTCACCATAAAAGTAGCAGAGCTATTTTCTCCTGTCCTTCCTGTGGCTGTCTTAGGATGGAAAAAGGGGAATAATGCCTTGGAGAGCAGTTCTGATACATTCCTATCAGACAAAGTGAAGTGATGGTGGGGTGTGAAGGGGCCACAGAACAGGGAGCACAGAAGAACGGAGAATGAAAATGTTTACAGAGATGCTTGGCTATTTACTAGGTTTCTTTGCGGAAAGGGTTGTGCTGAAAGGAGCCTGGATTTTGTTTTACTCCCTTTTGCATTTACTTCATCTGAGCCTATTGATTGAAATGAGTTGGAAGGCACTGATTTCTGAACCAGCATTTCCATCTGTACATGAGCTCCAGATGCTGTCTTGTACCTATGTTTGAGAGTGCTGTCACAGACATCAAGGGGAGACCAGGCTGGCCATCCCCCAAAGTGTATGAAAAACTCTTCCGTGAGCCATGCAGATAAATATGAACACATACTGCAAGGAATGCAGTGACTTGCACCCCTGGTGTGTGAAAACCAAGACCTGTGGAAGTCTGAGATGAAGAAGCCCTGATAAGAAGTCAGTTATCTTTATGTTAAATCTACCCTTTACCTATTGACCTTCTCTAGACCTGAGCAAATCAAACTGTCATTTTCCTATCTGCAAGGCGGGGAAGTATCATAGGATCATAGAATAATTAGGGTTGGAAAGGATCAACAACCTTATTATCTCACACTCCTCATAAAACTATTGAACAGTTCTACTCAATGGAAGGAGATTTTGGGGAAAGTGTCACATAAACTCATAAGTGTAGCACAGCAAGCAATGGACCTTACAAAGCATTTTAAGTATATGTTTTGCAAATGTCCATCAGAGGAAGTACATCCAAAGTATACAGAGGTATGTGAGATAGGCAGCTTGCATTTATATATTTTTATGAGCTTTCTCAATAGATCCATCAAAAAGAAGTGAGGAATGTTTGCAAATCGTTTTTCTCCCCTTCAGTTCACTCTGCCTTTTTTAGAGTTTTGCAATATAGCCAGCTGTTCCTGGAGTTAGGGGTTGTAAGTCTTGGCTGTTTGCTTAGGTTTTTTCCCATGAAGCTGAAGAATCTTGAAACAAGTGAGTACATATGAAAATACAGCAATAAAATAAAGTGAAACTATAGACAGAATTTTGTTTCTTAACCTACTTGTGCTCACAGCCCTTTTATTGTGTTACATTTATATTTTAAGGTATTACTGTAGAAGTACTGGTGTCCCAGACACATAAAGACTTTTTGTTCTTTGTTTTCATGACACCTAAACTGTGGTGGTGACTCCTAACTGTCTTATTAAAACAAATACACAGTTTAGTTGTTTGTTCATGTTTTTTTTAATGGGAAAAATGCACAAATGAATTGACACTGCTAGGGACTTCAAACATTGAAGTAAAATAAAAAGATGTATAAATTTTTATTTTTGTGAAACAAATGAAATAAATAAACATTTATTTTTGTGAAAGTGCAGTAGAGATTCACAACACTGATCAGAAAACAAAACTTTTTCCCTTACCCTTCTATATGAATTATCTCTATCATTCAGTTTTACTTACTGGTCTTGCATATATGATGAAAATTTTGGGAAAGAACTTTTAATACTATTACTACATATGGCCACTGATTTAAAGGTTCTGTACTTGAAATGGTGAGTCAGGTGCAAAATATTTCTCCATTCTGACACCAAATATCTGCTCTGGAAAACAAGCAGGCAATAGTTCAGAACATCTACTCCTTGTGTCATTAGTTTTGTTTCATTTCTTTTTTGCCATGCAAATTTTTTCACAGCTGTTTCTTATAAAATTGGTTTGGATGCTGCTCAATTCAGAGAAATGATATTTCGCAACAATTCATAATTCTTTCATCTTCAGAACACAATGGATTTATTTGTGTTTAGATTGGACTATTTTATTAATAATCCATGGCCCTAAGCAAAGTTAGGATTCCTGGCAGTGACTGTGAGAGTTTTTTTTAATATATGTATATACACAGTTTTCATCTGTTCTACCATTCAATAAATCACCTAATTATTGGAGAGTTCATGCTTTCCATCTTCCTTCCTTTGTGTTTTGTTTCCATCATGTCAAATTCAATATACCCATGCTAATTCACCTGTGTTTGTTTCCATCATGCTAATTCAGTATCAATATAGGTTTCAGTTATGATGTCATGAATGTCAGAATTGCAAATGTATGACACTTCTTATAGGTAATAAAGAGTCATGATTTTTTTTCCTTTTGTTCCTTTTAGTTTCCTCAATGTATCAATAGTCAGCAAAAAATCAGAAACTATGAAAATGGCAAAAAGAAGTACATAATTTTGAGGTTGCATTGCTAAATCAAACTATATCATGTAAAAAAATTTGAATAAAATTCCAACATTTAGTTAGGAGAGTTTTCCAGTAGAAATTATTTTGCCTTTAATAATAACTGAAATGGAGTAATGAGACTATAAAAACTTGGGTTATTTATCTCCAGAAGGAAAATGGCTACAGGGAATCCATATAAGGGAACTTCTGGAAATCAGATTGTCAGAAAAAGTAATAAGGGGCAATGCGTTTAAACTGAAGCAGGGGAAGTTCAAGTTAGATATAAAGAAGAAGTTCTCTACTGTGAGGGGGATGAGTCACTGGCACAGGTTGCCCAGTGAAGCTGTCTTCCCCACCCCTGGCAGTGTTTAAGGCCAGGTTGGACAGAGCCTTGGGTAACATGGTCTAGTGTGAGGTATTCCTGACCATGGCAGAGGGGATTGGAACTAGATAACTAGATGATCTTAAGATCCTATTATATTCCAACCTATTGTAACCTATTAAAAATTGTATGATTCTATTATAAAACCTTCCATTTTATTTTGTATCACAAACAACAACAAAAAAAAAAATTCTATGAAATCAAAGGTCAACATATTTATTACCAAAATAAGTAAGCAGAATTGCAACTGTTTAATTCATCACCGAGTTTTGTTACCTCAGAAAATGACCGAGGGAGATTGTTCTGCTTAAATCCTTGCCATGAGCTTGGACTAGGCCTGTTAAAAGCCTGACTGTGCAAAGTACATTCACAATCTCACACCCTGGGAAAATTGTCATGGTTTAAGTAGTGCTTTGTTACAGTTACCACTTGTGTCCAGGGACAAAGTGCCTCTGCTGTTACAGATGCCAGTGTAAAGCAGCATTACAGAGCTAGTCAAGAAAAAAATACATCTCTTTTAGACAGACATTTCAGACTATTGGCTCCTAATAAATCAATACAGCACCTGGAAAATAATGAAAGGCAGATAATAATAATAAATGCTCTATTTTTAAATAAATATATGAAGAGAGCTTCTATGTAAGCGTAGCACCATGAGAGTCTTGAAGGTTTAATTTGCTCAGCAATAGGGTGCTCCAACAGATATTTTGATAGGTTTGAATAGGCCTAAAGAAATCCTTGATATACCCTCATATGGTTACCAAAGTGCTGTCTTTAAGATCTGTTAATACCAATCTTTGTCAGAGAATCATGGCCAGCTCCTGTCTTCACTACAGATATTTGTTTAGGGTGCCTGTACTTAGGGACACTGTATTGAGTTGGTTCCTATTCAAGCACAGTCCATCTCTGACAATGTATTGGATTTTTATTGTTTGTTGTTTTGTGGGTTCTGAAGCGTAATTTTGTAGAATAAAATTTGCCATTCTTGCTGCAAATTCTGTCATTATGGCAGTTCACGTAAAAAATCATGTTTTAAGGTGAAGAAGAACAAAACACTGATAAGTAGGAGACTATTAACATGAGAACTGATCTTATGAAAGGAAAACAGTAAAGAGTGGAGAAGTATGAAAGACATAAATGCAAAAGCTTGCGGTATTTGCAGAGGTAGTCTCTAAGAAAGCAAAGACACTTAAACACATGGTAACATTTTGATTATTTTTTTCTTGTTCCAAACAAACAGAAGGATGCAACAATGGTGCATGTTTGACATGGTATCCCCTGTCCTATGATTTTATTGGCAAGCTGATTGCTGCAACTGACAAGCAGTGGCAGGTTAGAAGAATAGCAGCAAATTGTGAGAGTCCACCCAGCAGTAAGAACACAGACATTTCTAGTTTAATTAGTGAAATAAAGTAGCAAACCACTCATTTTCCATAGAAAACCTTAGAGCATGTGACTTATCAGATCATTGTTGGGGTTTGTGTCATCATTCACTACTTGGAAGTCTGATGACCACTCTGCTATACTGTTGGGAACAGCAATTTAATTCCCCTAAGAACATTTTAAGTATTGTTACAGAAGCACACAAATAAAAAGGGAACAGCTTTCTTATGTTTACAAAAAGGTTGTAAGGAAGTCTTTCTGGAGCTATTTGTTGGTTGCAGTAAATTCTCTACTTCTCTCAAACTGTCCTTGGCCTTTTGTTTTTTACGCTAACAAATGACTATCATCCCACACAAAAGATTTCCTACTTACAACACAGTTGTAGTGATGTGATATATTGTTTTAGCTGGTATTTCCTAGGTATATATTCACACAGTAAGAGAACTAGAGTTGACTTACCAGGAAATATGAAATAAACCCATATCTTTTGACTCATGAAAAGTTTACAATCTTTGAAAGAAAAGAAATATGGCAAATTATGGCTGCTGCATTAATACCTGCAGCAGATAATAATACTTCTTTTACATTTAGAGGTCAGTGAAGTAAAAGGTGCAGCAATGTTACATATACTGCTGTCTAGAGAACTAGGTCACTGCTAGCAAGAAATTCATGCACTGCTACATTCAGATGGCTGGTAGGAGTCACAACAATTCCACTGCTAGTGTAATCAAGTTGTATTAGTTGGTGCTTTTTTTTCAAAATTATTATGTAGTGAATTTAGAAACATTTTGAGCTTAAAATCTAATATCTTAAAACAATGAATGAGGCTCGTGTTTGCATCCACGATGCAGTCAAAGCTGTTTGCTCCTTGTGAATCAAGAGTCACTGAGGAGATCGGGACTCAGCAGCCAGTACCCAGAGTACCTGCCTTGTTCTGACAGGCCACTAAGTCACCTGCAGAGCATAAGGTGAATGACAGAGATCCAGAGAAGGCTTGCCCATTTTTAATATAGTTTTCCTGAGTATTGCTAGATTAGGAAACCCTTTATATGATCAGCATTATTTACACTACTAGCTCCCTTGCTGTGGGGCTGGCACATGGCAAGGGTGGTAAAAGACCAGTCTCAGGGGGTGTTGGCAAGAAGTGTCCAGGTAACATCAGCAAACAAACAAATGCATTCAACATGATATCTGTCAAGAGTCTTAACTTGAGACACAATGCAATCAAGTATATTAAAGAAGGACTTGAACTCTCATTTTCGCTGAAAAGGAATATGATTGACTTACCCAAGCCATGAATTAATGAGACAGAGAGGAGGGAGAAGAAAAAGGAAGATTATAGATGCCAGCTATTCTCTCGTGATCTGATAAAACCAATGTTTTTGCATACAAAATACTGAATTATGTTGTCTTGGAAAAGAAGTATGGTATATTACACTTGCATCTGGAGTCAGAATCAGATGAGACTTGAGTGTCATAGTGCGCAAGTGTTTTGGTCCTGGAGTAGCAAAGCTGAAAAAAAGTCAAGCATTCTGGTTGGTCATTCTGGTGCAAGTGGTAGAGTTATGGCTAAGAAAACAAAAAGGCAGCTTTATTTATACCTGGACCACAATACCTTTAGTCTCTGTCATCCTTACAGTGAACTATTTTGATTCAAGTTAGTGGCTGCTGCTGCTTTTTACATCCTTAGTGTGTTATTGTATATTGTGTATTATATACACAAAGATAAGAAAGCTGCAGTTACTCATCTGACTGATAGGAAAATTACATTAGCATTCCTTCCCTACATGCCCTCAATCTCTGTCCTCTGTTTTTTTTTTACTAGGAAAGCCAATGTTTTACTAACAAAGGCATTCTGAGGTTACAGGTCAATGATTTAACTGTCTCCAAATCAGTCCCATGGTGATCTGCATGACTAGCTTGCCTATTCACGTGAGACAGCTTAGAACTGTAGGTTAAATTTTAATGAAACACCTCTAGTTTGATATTTGACCTCAAATTGATGATATGCTGCTTCTATGAGAATAAAGTCAAGTGTCACTGAAGCTTTATCTTCATTCTTGTTAAAAAGCTGCAGACAAATAGACATATTTTTAAATAGTCATGGAGTACCATGAATGTCAATATTGTTAAACACTCACAACTTCCAGGGAGTTCACAGAAGAAAAATCTTTGTACAACTAAATGAAACTGAAATAATTTATGGCTCAGCATCTTTCTGCATCCTGTGACTGTATGTAGAGATAGGGATGGAGTTGTAGCGAATGCAGAAACCAGGAAAAACCCTTGCTTTGCCTGATATGAGTGCATGTAGAGATTTCACAGTTTGCATTTAGAGATCAAACTAAGGCAATACACTGTACCCTTGTTCTGCCCGTCTAAGAAAGAAAATTTACCTCTAAATTTCCCTTGATTTTCATTTGTGCGAGTAGAGTAGTCTCTGAAGTAGTAACTAGATTTGACTACATCTTGACTTGATGGTGGCCTGAGACATATGCTCAAAAAATGGATACATAAAGCCAAAATAAAGCTAGGTATTCAAGAGCACTACAGCGTTTGTAGCTTGTTCTTGCCAGTAATTCAGTTATGGGGACACAATGGAGCTACTATTTAAAAATATCAAAGAAAGAAAACTATTTAAAAATATCAAAGAAAGAAAACACTCTGCCTATGTGTATACCTAGTAGGGCTCCTTATTGTGGCATCTGCATTTAAATACAGAGGGAAGTCATAATGATTATTAAGAACTGGAAAAAAAACAGCTAAATACCTCATAACTAATCATTTTAAGAGATACTTTTATCACTGCTTTTGACTGGGAATCATAGAACCATGGAATGGCCAATGTGTGCAGAATGGAGCTTTCACAGTGTACATACTCTTGAAATTATTTGTCAAATACATTGTGCAAATTTATTTTGGTCAGTTTGAGAGAAATGTGAAGTTTTACAACTGGGTATGAATCAGTTGTTGCTTCTGTTTCTTTATTGGTTTGGAATTACTTTAACATTGAAATTATTGGAACCAGTTCCAAGAAGCTTCATATTAAAATGTGAAAATATGACCCATCATTTTGGTAAAATGCCTTGGGATTAATTTTTGACTAACATCAATAGCACAAAAATGTAGGTGGTTTTGAAATATAATGGAGTTACCTAACTTGTTTGGGTTATTAACCCAATAGAATGACTTTAACATATTAGAATCTGGTTTGTATGACTGTCATGGGTTCACCAGTAGCAGTCATTTTTTCTCCTTCTTCATAGCTGTTGCAGTGCTGACTTTTTGATTTTGGGACTGGGAACTGCACTGGTAACACCAGTGCTTACAGTTACTGCTTGGTAATGTTTTGGTTTGACCAAAGACTTTCTGAGTCTCATGCTCTGCCAGGGGGGAGGAGAAGCCGGGAGGAAGCAGAGACAGGACACCTGACCCAAACTGACCAAAGAGGTATTCCATACCACAGCACGACATGCCCAGGATGTAAAAACAGAGGGCAGAGGCTCAGAAGGGTGGGCATGCACTACATGGTCGGTCTGGGTATATAATTGGTGAGCTGTTGTACTTTTTCCTTGTATTTCTCTTATATTATTGTGAGTGGCAGAAGTAGTGATTTGTGTTATACCTTAGTTACTAAACTGTTCTTATCTCAACCTGTGGGAGTTGTATTCTTTCAATTCTCCTTCCCATCCCTCTGGGAGCGGGGGAAAGGAAGAGTGGGAAGTGAGTGAGAAAACTGCGTGGCTGATTTATGGCTTAAACCATGACAATGACATGCATGCAGTCTTTTGATCTGTCTTCTGCAGTCTCTGTAACTCCCAGAATCCAGTCACTAATTTTTTTGCAATATCTCTAAAAGCAATGTAGAAGAGGATCAGGAAGAGGAAACAGGCAGCAAAGAGTGCAACAACCGTCAGCAAATGTGACTCACCATATGAGTTTGACAATATCTAAAGTTTGAAAGAATAAACACAGACGAAGGCTAAGTCTTAGAATTTTTTTACTGAAGTCTGCTGTCTTCAGACCTGAAGTAACTTTCATAATTAGGTGTGTAATCAGTCAATAAACCCAGGTGCTAGGATGACTGCAAAAAGGAAATTCTTGTTATCCAGACTCCACTCCTCCAGTTATTGGTTTGAACATTTCAAGCAATGCTCTGCCATACTCTGCCTGCTTACCAGAATGCAAATGCATGATGGAAACCTGCCTATACTGGAGTGGTGGTGCTCTAAGAATTACAGCTTCACAGTTTTTGCCATATGGACTGTTGTATGATCTTCCACTTGCTTCCTCTCAGCTCTTCAACAAACTGCAAACTAGTTACTAGTGTTTCCTGAAGTCCCAGGATTTTGTTTCCCTGGCCAAACCAGAGGTGAGGCTTACAGGACTGTTGTAGCATTAGGGCATTGAAAAAATTACCTATAGAAATTTTAAAATGTGTTTTACAATATCATGTGATTAGATATTTTGAAGCTAATTCTGATTCAGACAAAAGTTATTTCAGAATGTAAGTTGTAGACATCTGTCATGGGTTCAGCAGCAGCAGTTATTTTTCTTTAAGCAGTAGCTGGTGAGCACTGTGTTTTGGATTGTTGGCTTAGGAACAGTGCTGATAACACCAGTGTTTATAGTTATGGCTTGGAGTGTTCCCCCGTGAAGTGGGGGGGAAAGAAGGTTGGGAGGAGTGAGTGGGCAGGCAGATTGATTTACACCTGAAACCACGACAACATCTTTTCTTACATTTTCATAGCCTGAAAAATCCTAGTCTAACCATTCGCAATCCTAATTTTTACTAACCCCAGCTCTTAGTTACCTTTCTCCCTGTCCCTTTATATCTTTGATATATAGCTTATTTGTTCCCTGTTCCCTAATTTGTTCTCAGTTTAAGTCTTGAATCTCAGTTTCTCTCAATACACTAAAGTGTAACTTGCCTACATCCCAGTTTCTGTCTCTATTACAAGCTGTGTTTTCTATTTTCCCTCTTACTAGTTAGCCTGTTTTTTTTTTTTCCTTCCTAATATCAACTCTTACTTCTGGTCTTTCCACACTGCATTTCCAGGTCTTCTAAAAAAATATCTTGTCTTTCTAAAATTGATTTAATATCATCCTGTTAAAATAAGTGATAGAGAAACTTGAAAAATGGACAAGCATATACTTCAGTTGTGGTTCAGTGCCCAAACACCACACAACAGCAGTGAAAAAACTCTAAGAGTTTTTTCCTGAGCATGAAAAAACTTTTAAAAATACATATGTCTTTGCCATGATGTGAGCATTTTTAGGGGCCAGTGTAATGTATGTGTCTGACAAATAGCTTGTCTCCCTTTGTCATTTCACAATTCTGTTCCAAAGCCCTGAGGAGGTTGAGCTTTCAGGAAAGGGAATGGATTAACATGGGAGAAACACAATGTATTTCTCACAAAAATTTTAATCTTATGTTTTACATTTCCTGAGGTATTCAGAAACCTGCTGTGGAAATATCTTTTCAAATGGTTTGGTAAGATTCTTAAGACATGAGAATGGTGTCTTTTGTTGGGGAGTATCAGCTGACCTTAAAAAGAAGAGATGACATGAGCTACCCCTACAATTAGTCAGTGGAAGGTTTTAATTATGAACTCACTTGTCATAATTTGTCTTTAATAGAATGCTGCAGTGGAATTATTAACCCACTATTTGTGGTAAACTGCTGATATATGACTGTCATTCTTTGAAACTATCATCTCCCTCTACATGTGCATAAAACCCATGCTAGCTAGGAAATGCAAGATCAAACATCTGTGAAATAGATTTTATGCTCTATTCTCTTAAACTGTGCTTTGTTCTATCATTAACTACACCACATGAACTCAGTGTTATGTAGCCCCATAAAAATGCAAGAAATAACACATATCATCCATGTATAAGTGGGCAAGCCTCAGTTAAATCTCTGTTTAATGGATGCTCAAATCATTGTGCTAGCTGTTTGGAATCTGGTCTGTATTATGTTATTTACTTAGTGACAATAAATTAAATTGGCCACAAGGTGACATTTTTAAAGGTTTATTAGATCATTCTTCAGGTACATATTTCAGCTTAGTCTTAAATAACTCAAATTAATGCTCATCAGGCAAATGAAATAAATAGGTTTTCCTCTTTGGTGAACTTCTAGTTTTATACTCCTTTTTCCTTTGAATCTTTGATTGAGAAAAAGATTTTTTTGATAAGATGCCAGGACTAACTATGAAAGAAGGTAACAGACTGTTTTTAATATGACTACTGAAGAGAAAGAGCAAGAGTTGCTATTTCCATGCAAATTTTTGCCAAGGAGCAATGAGGTTAGTATTAAAAACTGACCTAGCTACTGCTGTTGGAAATCATCTTAACTGCAATGGAATATTTCAAGTTTCAATTACTTTTACTGAGAGATATAATGTATAATTATGGGTATCATGTCAGCTGAATATGACTACATTCCAAGCACCTGATGCAGGTGCAGGGAATGACATATTCATAGCAGCAAAGACTATAATCTGGCCAGTAGGTTTGATTTGTATAATAGATGGCATTTACAAGGTTGAACCGGCATCTCCAACAGAATAATTTAGGGGAAATTATAAGTTTGAGACCTTTGAGAAGCATCTAGAAAAAAAAAAAAGCACACAGCCATGTCTCTATGTTACATTAATGAGCTTCTTGATTTGTTGGTGAAATTGTACATGGGGACATGTATGTGTAAAGCAGTTATTATCTTTTTAATTGTTCTCAAAGATAGGAAAAAAATCCACAAATTATGTGATTTATGCAATTAAGGAGGAAAAACTCTTTTGATTATTATGTTTTACTTTGTTAATAAAGATATTAATGACTTTGAGTCATCAAGAATATCATCCTCTTGTTTTGAAAGCCTAGAGGAGACAACTTCCTATAACTAATTTATTTTTTATGGTCTTTGTATTCCAAAAAGAGCTTAAAAATATACCACACAAATGTATTGGATAAATGCACTTAAAGCAGTCTATCTGTAGAGAGGCTAGAAAGGAATCTCAGGAGGCAGACCAGCAGTATCCTTATGTCTAGTGACAGTAGCACAAGTCTTCTCAGTGTCTGAAGTTGCTAACTATGGTTGAATCAGAAGTGGTGACAAGAAGTCTCAAAAGGCATGCAACAGCTCATCCAGTCAGGGGGATGGCTGAGTGAATTTGTCTATGTTGGTTGTGGGAGGAAACTCCTCCTACCCACAAATGAGTAATATTGAACTTTTCCTCCACTTTGAGATAGAATTTGTCTCAGGACTACAGATGTATCTCCACATCTCAAATTTTCAGGGACTTCTGAAAGGCACTCTACCCACTTAAATACCTTACTGTACAGATATTGTCCTTGAACTGCAAATAGCTAATGGTTGTTTGTATAGCTGCTGGTTCGGAAACAGACATCAGGAGCATTATTTTGTTCAGGATATTGCTTGCAGCTCATTCAAATAAAGAGGAATTTCCCAAGAAAAGTGACCTTGGAGATACACAAATGAAACACAAATTTTGTTGGAAATTTTTCCTGAAAATAAGTTTATGTGTGGTAAGTAGTAAAGGGAATTACCCGTCTCCCCCCCCCCCCCAAATACATAACTATGCAAATGTTTGAGGTCTCTGCTCAAAGGAAGGAAAGGGCAAATGGTTAGAGGGATAGCAAAGCAGAGAGAACAGAAGAAAGAATGCAGAGGGAGACAGGGAACAAGCATATTTATGAAGGAAAGAAAGATAAATACAAAAGAAGATAAGGAAAAGATTTATGGATATTGCAAGGGCAAGGAGTAACATAGGCTTGAGCCAGGGTAATAATAATATGTCTGGGTAAATAATGCATGATATCCAATCAAACAAAAAAAAAATGACTGAAGGAGTTAAAGGTGCATGAAAAGGAAATTAAGAATTTCTTAGCTTAGTGTCAGTGCAGCATGCCTGAAACATGATAAAACCCCCTAAGATTTATCACTTTTAAGCAGCAGTAATATGCCTATCATACTTCATGTGATGATAATGAAAATTCCAAGTGATAAAGTTGATTTGTATATTTGTTTTCCTGAACTGCCAGCCAATTCAAGTTTTCTAACTTTTGGCACAACTCAGCTGACTTGTCTTCTCTGGTTATATGCATTGCATGCTAAAATGAAAGTATATCTACCCTGAAATAGCATAAGTCCTCATACAGCTGTTATTAGCATTTATTTACTTCAGTAAATATACTTAATAATTCACAAAAGCAAAAGAAAAAAAAAAGTACAGTATTAAAAAAATATTTGATATCCTCTTTTCATCATGATGCATTTTTTAATTTTCAAAATACAGGGTTGATTGCTAATCAACATTAATTGCACATTATTTGCAGGCTTATTCTACTTTCTTAAAGTATACTTCAGTCAGCTTTGTCTTTCACAGTGTATTTCTGACACACTACTAATGTATTTGTAATTAATAGTCTATGCACATGTAAGAGTAAAGTGGAGAGTATTTGGCTTCTATAAAATAAACCAATGTAATGTTAATTTAAATAACAGCTAATTCCCCTAATCTTTCAAACTTTAATAATGCAGGAATGAGGGACCTCCCTACATTCTTTGTTGCTTTTACACTTCAAGGCAAAGAGACTCTTGAAGGTATTCTTTTCCTTTAAGTGGCTTGTCTTGCCTAGTCACACCTGACCTGCTCTCCTGCAAAGTCTAGATTTTTTTCGATAACATTAATGTCATTCTGTCAGTATTAATTACAATTATTCAATTCCTCTCCCACCTACAGAAATAACCCTTTTAACAAAACTGCTCAAAAAAAAAAAAAAACAGATTTGTTGAGTCAGCTATATATATAATATCCTACACTAGAAGCTTGTCAAACTACACACAGCTAAATGCTCAGATAATACTTCATCTGGAGCAAAAATTCTACTCCTAAGAAAACTACAATGAATAAAACTGAGTTACTTACTAACATTCCAGTATTAGGGTTGAGAAATTTAAGTATTTATATGTAGAATTACACAAAGAGTCAGGTTAGAAGGGACCTAAGAAGTTGTTGCATCCAAACTCCCATCCAAAGCAGGCTCTTCTTAATACAGCCCTGGCTGCTGTTGGCTGTCTTTGCAAATGCTGCACAGCTAAGTAATGTCTAGCTTCCTGTTCACAAGGACCCTCTTGTGCCTTTTCAGACTCTACACAGTCCCTAGCCTGTAGGGGTTTATGCTGTCCCAGGTGCAGGACTTTGCATTTGTCCTGGCTAAATTTTATAAAGTTCCTGTTGGCCCATTCTTCCAGTTTACCAAAGCTCCCCTGGCCCTGTTCTTGGAGCATATAATCTATTACCCCCAGCCTGGAGCTGTCAACCAACTTAATGGTGCCACACACCTTCGCCTCTTCTGTATCACTAGCAAAGTTATTAAGCAGGACATGACCCAGGACTGACCCTTGAGGAACACTTGATTTAACGAGCCTCCAGTTGAAGGACTGATCTTTAATCTGTTGCACTTTGAGAAAAATAAAACTTTCATCTCTGGAACATGTTATTACGTTTGTATTCGTGAAAAACAGCACAAACCACAAATAAACACCAACAAAACCAAACAAAAAAATAAAGAAAAAAAAAAGTAAACCTGGAAATCATTTGTGGATTAACTGTGTTTTGGAGAGGATACCAGCTGCACAGTACTGATAAATTACATTAAAGTAATACAATATAATTAATTTAATGTTGTGAGTAAATTGAAGATGGTGCATAACTTCAAATATCCAGTCTCAAGAGAAGAATAATTTAATTCCTTGTTACACTTCCCTGGTCAATTTTTTTTTTCATTTCTACTTTAAAGTAGTTACTTTAAATTTTAAAGTAACAATTCCATTAAGATTGAAGATTTAGCAGTTGGGCAACAGTTTGGGGGATGAAAGGATAATGTGCTTTTAATGAGTTTTGCTTACCTAGGAGAAAATCTTACAGAGATACATAAACAAAACTATAAAATGTAGGAAATCCAAATGTGACATCAGCACATCCAGTTGTTCAAGTAGAACCAAATATGCCTAAACAGACAGTGGTCAGGTACACTTAGATTTACCTGTGTTTTGTGGTTTCACCCATAGCACATGAATTTATTGGGTTACCAAGATTAAAAGGTCACCATGTGAAAAGAAAGACAGTACTCTCTACTGTTGAGATGCTCCAGTCTCACACAATAGGTTTGCATAATGTCAGTGCTTAGCTTCAGAAGCTGAGGTGTTTTCTGGAGATCCCAGGTCTCAATTTAATAGAAAAAATGAGCACAAACCCCCCACTTATGTTTCTGATCTGTGTAGTGGCACAAAAATAAAATCTAAAATAATGACTTGATGGTACTTTATAATCCCAGAAATAGCTACGCAAAACAAGAGACTACAACACACCTTTTGAAAATGTATCTTTTTAGCACATTAGATTTTTAAGCCAGGCTTTTGATTATTTTGAGGCTTCACTTGTGATTTTCAGTGTTTATTGTTGTCAATTTTTGTGAAATAATTGAAGATGGTAAAAGAAAACCAGATATAAAATAAAATTTAAATATAGATTAATCTAACACCACTGTCAAAATCTAGTGATGGTTGAGTAAGTTCTGATGCACCTGAACTTTGTTTCACATATCAAACATGAAATTAAGCTTTTGTGGAGGAATTATGTTACAATATTTGGTTGTCTTTTTTATTATTAAATTCATATTTATTTACATTTTCCAGTAAGAGCCAGGTCAGAGGAAGAATTGCCAAAATACATAAAAGTGTAAGTTCTTATGGTATTTTTGGCCTCATTTGTCCTATTTTGGCACTTTAGATTGGCTGTAATGGATTTATGTTTCTGTCCTTAACATTTCTGTGGTTTTACTCCCAATTTACAATTCTTCTACAGATGCATTTTGGACCACTTGTACTCTCTCAGGATTTGCCCATTTCTGATTGGCGTACTTGCCACAGTATCTCACATTACATATGGTATGTACATATAATAAATATTAATTCATTACAAAAATATACACAGGGGGGAAAATATCATTTTTGCCATAGTTTCCCAACTTCTCTATCCTGTGTCCTCTTCATGACTCTCCCCTCCTCAGCAGCTCAGATCTGATGAAGCGCTTTCACAGAAGTATTCCTTTTAAATCCCAGCTGTTTATTTTGGCACATTGCAGAAACAGGAATCTGGTTCTTAGGAGAGGAAAGACTAACCACATCACAGAACCGATCAGAAGGACAGCCAGCTGCACTGTGGGGCAGGCCTGTAAGCCAATCCCCAGGCTTGCCTCCACTTGTGAACACAATTTACCTGAAAACTCTCTTGGAGGTAAGGTTAAGGAAAAGTATTAAGAACAGAAGTTAAAGAGCAAAAGGAAGAATAGCTTCTTATAAATGGTATACTGATGATTTTATGAAAGACTGAGAAGGGTACTTTTAGGAAGTTCTGTACTTTAAGTGATCTCGACTCAAAATCAAAAGACTTCCCAGTCTGGTCTATGCTGAAGTATCTTGGTAGGTCAGCACACTAAGTTTTGTATTTTTCATATAAAAGAGAAGAAAATCTATTTTTGGTTAATTTGATAATATACTTTAGAATTTCAAGACAGAATGAAAGGGAAGAAGGCAGTGGAAGTGTTAGTAATTTTGTTCTTGCAAATTCTCCACATTTTCAATTTGTAGTATATAAGGGCGCTAATAGATCAGATATATATATACACACAGACACAAAATACTGCTTATGCCAACTGGAAAGAAATAAAAAAACATAATGTTTTTTAGAAGCAATCCTGAGAGTAACCTGGAACTTGTAAATTATTCACATGGTAACTTTGATGCAAAGGCCTTTGCTGCAAATTTGAAAGAGATTCAGACCCCTTACAGCATATGACCAGTTTGGGGTATAACCAATGACACCATGAGGCAAGTATTAGAAGTACATTCATAGAAATACAATTGATCTTGAAACACAATTTAAGGTTAAATTTTCTTTTTTTTTTTTTTTGCTTCAGCTACCCCAGCAGTACTGCTGTATTTAAATAAAATTATTCCAGGTTGACAGAATTTTTTTGATTCAGTACTTTTTCCGCAATCTTCCATATTCCTTTATTTACCTCCCACCACATGTTATACTTGCCAGGGCAAACAAGGAAATGGTGTAACCATAGAAGTTTGCTACTCCATTTGCAAACAATAACTGGGGTACAGTCTGGAAGCTTGCTTTATTCTCTTATAGATCTGATCTTTTCGTAAAGACCAGTGTCATTCATTTAGGTCTTGATAACTCCATTTCTGATTGCACCTGTGTAATGATAAACTAAAAGAGAGAGAGAGAAAATCATTGCCTGACAAAATTTGCCACCTCAAGTAAAGTGTAGGATGTTTAATACACTCAACCCAGACATGCAATCTAAAAAGAAACTCTAAACTTGAGTAGACAAATGCGCTCTTGGCATTTGGATACAGCAAACCAAAGCAACTCAGGGATACATTCTGGCAAGCGAGAGTTTTTGTTTGGGAGCTGTACTAAGCACTCATTTTGCTGGATTCTATTAATTTTAAAAAGTGAAACTGCTTCATAGTTTATTTAGGAATTTCTGTTATGCTTGTACAACATGTGTTCATACTAAAGTTGAGGCAGTAGTATTGCATTTCGTTTTAATAGCCAACTGTTTTTCTAAGTCTTAACATACATGGCATACTCACATAACTATTCAGTGCCCTGCTGCTCTGCTTCTCAGTAAGGGAAACTGGTTCTCTGAGACTGTGGATATTATTGTATCTGGTTTTATGATATACAAGGAAGTGTCTTTTGATAGTTTTGAACCCAGAGGGATCCTGTCTTTGCAGCCTTGATGATGCTATTACTCAGCTAGCTGTGTCATGCACTGCCACAAATGCAACAAAAAAACAAATACCCTTCCTGTTATAGACAATGGCTGATATAAGAAGCACTTTGCAGAGATTTTAATTAGGTAAAACTAAAAAGAGCATTTTCTGACCTTGCCTTTGTCAAATCCATGAAGAAATCTGCATGACATTAAAGCTTATTATCACTGAGCTTTTTTACTTCTGAAATTGATTCTTTTATTTACATCAGTATTCTTGTTTGACTCCACCTGATTGACTGGGGATTTGTGTCAAATTCAGACTTTTAGCTGGACTAATTTAAGAAACAGAAAAAGTAATCTTTAACAGCCTCACAAAGTGCTGCTTAAGTGAGGTGAGTAGGCAGTAATGAGTAGGGAATGTTGTCAGAGGTGAGGGAAGAGAAACAGTGCTTGCCTGTTATTCTAACTTCTGAAAGAGGGTTGGAAGCATGCAAATCAGGGTTTTGGGGACCAGACATGGAAATATTACCATTTATTACTGACAGAGTATTAAAAGAAAAAAAGTACATCTTATTTTATTTGAATCTGATAGCCAGTCAGCAGAATCTTTAAAGTTCTTGTGAACTATGACATTTTGCATCTGAGAGGTACTATATGTGTGGTATCTAGCAACAAGCACTCAAACTTTTTAAGACATGGATCACTTCCAGGAAAACAATGTAAGGTGAATCTAGCCAATGGAAGAATCATGTTTCCCTGCTCAACCATCTCAAAGCATCTTAGGTACAAGCAAGGCTTCTAGAGATGAGGAAATACCTTATGAAGGCATTCTAACTTCCTCAGAAACGTTATTCAAACGACTGTGCTAATGGTATGACTGCAGCTGTGCCTCGTAGTCATCCTACATGGTGATGCATTAAGTAAATTGTATACATATATGCCTTAATTAAACAATGGGTATGTAGAATAGCAAATCTGTTTCCTGTGCTCTAAAATGATAACAAAACTCTGGCTCATATTCTAAAATGTTTATCTACTTATGCAGTCTACAGATTTTTGGTTGCCCCAGCTTGCTTTCCCTCCAAGGGGGACAGGCATTTACAGGTCTAGTTGTAGGAACAGGAAAATAGCAAATGGATACACACATTCTCTTGCTGCCCAGAAAGCCAGTCGTATCCTGGGCTGCATCAAAAGGAGCGTGACCAGCAGATTGAGGGAGGTGATCCTGCCCCTCTACTCTACTCTTGTGAGACCTCACTTGTAGTATTGTGTACAGTTCTGGTGTCCTCAGCATAAAAAGGACATGGAACTGTTGGAACAAGTGCAGAGGAGGGCCACAGGGATGATCAGGGGACTGGAGCACCTCCCCTACGAAGATAGGATGATAGAATTGGGGCTGTTCAGCCTGGAGAAGAGAAGGCTGCATGGAGACCTCATAGCAGCCTTCCAGTATCTGAAGGG
>JASSUY010014852.1:0-19465 GCA_032466535.1 Forpus xanthops
GAGTAGAGGAGAGGAGAGGAGAGGAGAGGAGAGGAGAGAATAGCTGCATCAGAATGCTTATTATACCTTTTTTCTTACATATTGAGTGTAGCTTTTCCTTACAGTTTAGACAAAACTTAATCTGATTCTCATCAAAATAAGTGGTTATGGATTTTCAAAATACTGTACTACTCAAGTTGATGTGCTTCAAAGGAAGTGAGATCATACAATGTATGTCATATTAATAGCTTTTTAAAGGCATCTGACATTGATATTGCTTTGTCTGTCCTGTGATATAACATTTATGGAAGGAGCTTTATGGACTGATCTTAAAAAAACCCTTCCAATACAAAAGCAGGATCAGAGATCACCCATTTTTCAAGGAAACATTTTTTCTTAAAATCCTTTAGAAGAAAAACTAACTCATCAAAGTAAATATAAGGAAATGGAGTTTCCTAATGTTTATCACCTCCCTTAGTGACTCTTAATAATGATATTTTTTTCCTAAGAAAAATGGTTTCTCAGTTCATATTAAGAATAGAGACCATTTCCTGGTTTATAGATTTAGCTACTCCAAGTGACTGTCTGAAATTTATGTTGGTGAAGATGCTAAATCATCTTGATTTTGAGGGTATAACTTTTTCTTTGACTGAAGGCCATATTAATGCATCATTAGGGTTCTAGAAATTGCTAAATTAAGTGATCACAACAGACTAGAGAGTTCTCATTACTGTAACTCTATTTCTTATTCCTGGTAAGAAAGTGAGCATTTTTTAGCCCTGAACAAATGAAGATGACATTAACACTGGTTAATGAGTGCCCAATATCAGGCATGTACTGCTCTCCTGATCACTTCTCCAGAACAGATGGGTTTGGTAGATTCCTGAATTTGAGCAGTCTGTGCTACTGCTCATCTTTGCAAACTCTACCCAAAGCTAGGTAAAAAAATTGCTAGGAATTTTTGATGTGGGAACATTTATTCTTTTACTATATTCACTCACTAGTTAATATTTTTTCCAATTACGAAATAGTTGATTGTGGAAGTCTGCAACAGAAATCTATAATTAGAAATTATATGTTTTGAGTATTAAATCTGGTCATTTAAGTATCACAGCATACTTAATTTTGCCATGTTAGTTTTAAAACCTTTCATTAACCAGCAGTCCCATCAATTTAGTCTTCAGTGTTGTCAATGCAAGTAACCACAGTAGTGAAATAGTGACCATTTCTTCAACTGGTTGGTGTTTCTCATTTCCTGCTGCATTGGTGGAGCCTGATCAGCTGTAATCAGCTGTTTGCAGTATGCCCTTCTTTTCTCTCCGCATCTCTTTTTCACATTATGCTACCTGTAATGATTTTTCTTATCTCTAGACCATGGTAGCTGTCTGTGAAGACAGCATCCAAGCTACATATTTTATAGCTCCTGTCATTGCCTTAAAATTATTAATTGGCATCTTCATACTTTAGTTCAGTAACAGCTCACTCTAGGAAGAGATCTAGGAAAGAAGTGAGGCAGGATGATGAACTGAAACACTAGGAACCCCAGGCAGGGAAAGGAATTAGCTGCAACCAAACTAACCTTGGGTACCAAAATACAGAGAGGTATAATGCAAGGACAACTATGTAGGCAACATATCATGAGGTTTTTTAACTTGGATGTCACATCACATCTAAGGCATATTGGTAAATTATTTTATGCGCTGCACCATATGGACTTACTGTTTCCAACCTTTAAGGATTTCCTTTTTCCATTTCATGAGATATACTTAGTTGGAGAGAGATAACGCCTGAAAGAGAAGGAAGATAAGATAATGTTATCGCTATACTATCCATGGATACCAACAATCAAGTTTTTGCCAGGTTGCAAGTTTTGGTTCTCATCATTTTACATTTAATTTTTCCTCTCCTTAGCGTAGTTACAGAATAATTGAAATTGCCTTGGGTTTTGTCTTTCAGTTTTCTTCTCAGAAGGAAAGAAGATATTCTCTGCTCTTATTCTAATTCTTTTTTGTCATTTTGACTCTGGATAACCAGAGCTACATGGAATATTCAAGTTGTTATTTTGCTACCACCACTTTTTAAACTGGCATAGTTCCAATTCTTCACTGAAAACCTTTACTAAGATGATTCATATCTCTCACTTGCTTCCAACTCAGAGTACAATCCTTATCAGTCTTAAAGATCAGAATCATCACAGCTGAAATTAGGTTTGCAGACATGTAAATTAGGAGCACAATCATAATATCATCCTTAAATAAACAATGGTGGGACTGATTCAGATGAAATGTGGATGACCGTGCTTTATCTCTGAGCTTCAACTGGATGCCTGAAATTCAAAGAACTGAATCTGAATTTACAGTTCATTCATTTTTAAGTCACCAAGTTTAAATAGCACAACTTAAGAATTTTCATTAATATTATTACCAAGGATAACTATAGGAAAACTTTGTTAATAATAATTCGGTTAGTATGAATTACGGTTGCATAGCCTAAAATCGTTGCCTTAATTTTATTACATTTCCGTTTAAGGCCAATCTTTTTTGCATGTAACCAACACTATAAGGCCATATTTTTATGGCATTGTATTATGGGCTTTGCTTGGAACTGTTTATTTAAAAGTTCTGTTTTCTCATTAAAAAATTGCAGCACACTTAAGTTTTTTCAGAATCAGGCTACACTTTAGATATGCAAATGCATCCATGACTCGTATCTTCAACTCATTTTAATTAAATTGGTACAATAATAGAAGATGTGAGCAAAAGGCTCCTACAGGTCTTTAGAAAACTTAGTGCATATCTACCTGTCCTTAAATTTTGCAATTAGTCTGATGCTTTCTGTTAAGAATGTTAATAATATTATGTAATAATGATAATTGCAATCACAATAAGTCACAAAAAATGATATGATCTTTGTGTCAAGAGGAGTGTGAGGATTCAATTTATGTTTGCAAAGACTCTTGGAAATCAATGCAGATTATATAATAAGAGTATTATTGTTTGACAGCCAATGTATTTCATAATTGTTGATGATTTTCAAGATATCAAAGAAGAAAATACTAGTCTGTTTTAACTAGCACTAATCTTGCCAAAGAAGAGTAATGTTTTAAATTGATAAAACAGTCTTTTATTAATACTGCATTAATTTAGGAAAAAAAATAATCCTAGGGTTCTTTTATCTAAGAATGCTTGCTGCATAATTTAATGACAAAAAGCAAAATGAGAATTAAAATGTTTGCTCACCACTACTATGAAGAAACAAAAGTACCTTTTCAGAGGTCTCCAGCATATCTCTCCCTGTGAAGATTTTGTCTTATAGAAATCAGAGTACAGTTAACCTCTCACAGTCAATAATTGCACACTCGAATAAATCAAAATTAAGCTTAATTCATTTTTAACCCTACACTCAGCAACAGTAATGATTGAATATTTGTGACAAAACTGCAGAAGGGAGCTCGTACTTTAAGGATCCAAACATTGCCTGTGTTGAAGAAAATGGAAAGCTGAGGTGACCTGATCTGCCTCTGCCCATTAGGGACTTTTTGATAGTCATTGTCTTCAAGAAAAATAATTGCTTCCCAAGAATGCTCAGCTAAATCATTTTATTAGTGTGAACTGGATTAAGGTTATAGGAAGGTCCCTCTTGCTTCTTAGCCAATAATATCTGACCATGCATATCAAAGAGTGGAGGAGGCAAATTATTCATTATTTCACCAGCATAATGAAAGCATAAGGGAGGTTTAAAAGGACGCTATCTGCAGCAGGAAACTGTCAAAGAACGTGGGAACACAGCCCTCCTGCATTTTTGTTTCAGCTCCGTTGATCAGAAGATTGAAAGGCCTGCTCTACCTACAGGGGTCCTCTGTTCAGGCCCCACAGTGCAATTATAATCCGTCCTCACCTCCCTTAGAATGACAGGCCAAAAACAAAGCCCAGAGCTTTTGTACAGCTTAGCATTCCTAAGAAACACAAATCTTCATTTTTCTTTCTTTCTTATTTTTTTTCACTCTTAAGAATTAATTAAAATTACTTTTATATAATATTGGTGCATAAAAAAGCTTAAAATTATCTAATACTTTTAAAATAGTGTGTAGAAGGATCGGTTGCCAACTGCCACAAGGTAGAGCAGCTCTCTTTTTGTCTTCTTGCTGCCTGCTGGAAAAAGGAGTCCAGTTGGCAGAATTTTGCATGAAGCTGTTTAATTTCATTTTTTCTGCTATTATTCCTGTTATTTATACATTTTAGTGACAGAAATTTGCAAGTAGTTAGATCCTTAATGGCTCTTACAGCTAACCTTCTTGTTGGATCTCTGCATTTCTAACAATATCTGAACAAAAGACATGCACCTCCTCAACCAGTATGTTATATGAGATCACTGTAAAAGGATCAAATGGCAGCAACTGTGATGGCCTAAATATATTAAGAAATGCAGGATCTATATGAATAAGCAACATTTTCAGTAGCTTCCAGCAGCAGATTACTTTGAAGCAACAGCAGCAAACATGCTAAACAAACTAGTAGTTTTAGCTTCCTTCAGCTGGCCCACCACATCACCGTGGTTATCTGAGGAATGCTGCATATTGCATGATTAAAACAGCTTGGATAACTCTGTGTTTAGCATTAAATCTTCAGTCTCCCAGCATAAACCACCACCAAGCAGGCCGAAATTAACTGTCAGGTTACATTGTAGAATGAACACACAGGATGAATTCGGCAAGCAAATCTCACATCATGTGTGTGACCTTTAAATGCATATATTTGCAGGAGGTTAGACAAGATTCCAGGCGCCCTGAAAGGTTTGGTGTGTGAGATCAATATGAGATGCCATAGTGTAGTCTAGCTATGCATGTGAAAGTCTGTTTTAAAAATGCAAAATCTGGTGATAATAAAAATGATGGCAATGGTATGAATTTGTTTGGGTCTTCTCAGCTCCTGATTTCTTATTTCCAATCTGTGACAACCTAGAATTACATGTAAGCTGATTTGGGGAATTTTTTTTTTTTTTGTACCTTCAAAATGATGGCTACAATAGCAGGGGTGAAATTTGGCTTCCAAGGATACACGTGTATTTACAGGTCAGGCTATATCACAACTCTTCTTGTTCTAATACTTGCTGTTAAGTTCACACTTTTCTGGTATCACTTAACATTTTACTATTAAAGTTATTTTGTAATTGCTTTACATTTTTTTCTTTTTTTTAATTAGGAAAAAAACTCTTACCATGTATAACATTAACTGATTAGAGATCCATTTGCAAGCATTTAGGAAGATAGATAGAATGATAGTGAAACAATGCTTAAAAATAGAAATATTTTAGTATCCTTTTCAAGTTTTATTTTGCTGTAAAGAAAGTATAAGGCAATGTACATGAGAATCAGGCCTCTTTTTATTCACAAAGCTACTTCTTGTTGGTTTGTTATAGATTGATTTACTTTGAAAGAAACAAAGGCATATCATTTTATTCTTTTTCACATATAGTTTGTCTCTCTGCCCTTTAAGTGACTCTACTTGGATAATTCCTGTAAAATACCCCGGAGCCTGAGGACAGAGAGGAACCAAACAGTGAATGGTGAGTGGGGACATATCAAAAGCCAAGTGCCTCATTTGTCATTCATTACCTATGCTATTGCCTTCAGAAGTACAATGGCATGGGGAATCGACTTCTACAGCAACAAATGTGTTCAGGGATCTGGTAGAACATCTGTTCCTGGTATATTTCTGCATTGGAAACTGATAAATAATCTGAAGTGATTCTCTGAACTGGCCAGTGGAGCCCTACCAGCGAGGCGTAGGTGGTAAAATGTTCAGAAATGTGGCTTTCTTCTAAAGTGCAGAAATCCTGTTCTTGGGGATATGCATTATCTATCTCTTGCTACATTTTAACAATAGTATTTAGTAGGTAGAACCTTTTGTTTTCTTTGACTAAGCAATTCTGCAAGTTTGCATGTCAGAATGGATGTAGTGCTTCACTGACCTTCAGTTAACTGAAGCAAACCTAACCATCTCTGGCATTCAGAAAAACTCTTTGATAACCTTTGATAACATACAGGACCTATTTGACTTCAAAGACTTGTCATGCCTTAACACTAAATGAAGGCTCAAATGAGATCAATCTATTTTGATGAAGAATATAACTCACTGACCTCCATCTTCCAAGTAAATGTGAATTCTACCTGGGAAACCAGGAATTTTAACTGAAGATGGGTTTCTTTGTAACTTTCATATAATTTTGCAAAGTTTCAGGTCAAAGCTGGCTCAGTGAGTCATGATAACTTCAGATGTATTTCTATAGTTGCTAATGGAAAACTGAAAGTTTCTAGCCATGTCTATTCCAGATTTCTATTCTCCTACCTCTCACCAATTTAGTCTAATTCACTAAAAAAATTCTACTTACTGATAGTGTGTAAGAGGAAAGAAGAGTTTGTGGATACTATTTGTTACTGTTAGACCTACTGTAATTATTTTGTATTGGTTTTGCACATGTTCATGTTTTGTTTTGCTTTGTCTTCTTTCATAAGGAATAGAATTAATGAGCTTTAAGGTAATTCTGAAACACCTAAAGGAGCTATGACAGATTTTTCAATTTGAGCAAACACACCATGGCCATAATAAGCAATCTTCATGGTTTTAGCCCTGCTGTCATCAAAATATTGACTAAAGAATGTATAGGCCTAAATGTCAGTTCGAGTCAGTGTTTACATTTTCTTTAATAATTTCTTTAAAAGTGTTTTTCTACAATGTTTCTCAAGTCACTTAAGCTTTTCCAGGAAGCGTTTTTAAGATGAACAAAACCACAAATATACAAAGCTATCTTATAGTTTATTTCCTCCTTTTGTATAGTGTCATCTTTCAAGTATAGTTTCTGCAGAATTTTTTTTTCTGATACAAAACTTCTCACAGTTTTACCTCTGAAACAGAATGGTAATGTCATCCTTTCCCTGTAAATTGAGGGAATCACAAGAACAAAACAGTACCATTGACCCCACAGCTGAGGGCTGACAGCCAGAAGAGACACCCATCCTTAATGATCTAGAAGTATCTGTCTGTGATTCTTAATGCAAGGAAATTGCTTTGCCCTGCATTTGAATAGAAACACATCATTCAGAAATGGTGGACTATTGGTAAGAATGCAAGCATTTGGGGACTAAATTGAGATCTTCCTGAATGCTCTTTGTTCCCCGGATGTTTCAGCTGTGAACTCACTCTTTTCTTTTTTGAATTGAATTAATATCAAAAAGTTCACTGGCTTTATGGTGGCTTTCAGGTGCTGGATAAGCCAAAGCTGATTTTCTCCATTATACCTCTGTACCACCGGAAGACCAGACTGCGTTTGTGTGTCCATGCACACCCATGCTCTTGAAGGGAAGACTCAGTTTCTAACAATATTTTAGACTGTTCAGGTCAATCAGTCATGCCAGCCAACTGTTCTAGCTTCTGTGCCTACACCTCCACTCCCAAGTTCTGCCTTCAGACATCCAGAATCTCTTCTGTCTCCTTCTTCTGAATGGTTCTTTGGTTTTGTCTTCATAATATCTGCTTACTTTGACCTCTACCATTGTCCCTAAAGATAGGAACACTGGAAACACTGATCTGACACTGTAACTTTGCTTTTACTGACAGGGTCTGAGCAAGTGGTGATTGGATTTTCTCCTGTAAGAGCTCTGATTTTGGAATTAGTAAAATGATCCTCTTTAATTTTTTTCCAAACTTGTCTTACAGAAAGATTCATACGCATATGAAACTGCCATCAGCCTGTGCAAATCGCTATGGTTTGAATAGCAGCTAGCTATGGATGACCATTTTACCCATCTGGACATGTTCTCACTAAAATTTACTTTCAAGAATACCTTAATGAAAGAAATGAGCCAGAGGATGACTAAATTAGGTGATGCATGTGTCTAAAAATGCAGAAAGTAAACAAAAAATATTTCTTAGGGTTTTTTTTTTTTCAGTTGATTTTTTTCAGCACTGTGTTTTGGGCTTGTACCTCACAGTTAGCTTTACTTCCAGAATGGAGACAAAGAATGCATAATATAGTGTTTTCAAAAGTCTTTTTTGGTCAAACAACATACTGTTGAATTTACAGTTTGTCCTTGTGAGCCTAGAGCTAGGGCCTGAAATTCAGCTTCTTAGGCAAAGTCAGTTTCAACTTACTTCAGCACCAAACATGCCAGGTATGCTGTTTCTTGAAGGTCTCTCTGAAGATCAAAGTTTTCCCTCAAACTTTCAAACATTCATTAGCTATGGCCAGAAGATGGATCCTGGATTCATGTGCCCTGGTGTATCCAGGGCACATGCATACCTGATACCTGATATACTACCTGGCATGCCTGATATACCACCAGACATTTTAAACAAGTTCTCATAATCCATATATGTACCTGAAAAGTCACAGAGTGCTATGTCCTTATGCCATATGCCTTGGAGCCTGTCAGATGTGATAGATTCATACTGTTCAGTTTCTGTGCTGTGAAATGGATAACTTTATGGCTCTCAAAAGGTCTATAAGCTGCACAAAGACTAAGAATACCATGATACTGTTGCTGCTGTTTTAAAAAAAACCTGAGTTATTGGTTTGGAAGGGAGAAGAAGCATTCTCCCCCCAAAATTTGCCTTCCTTCTTTGGCGTTTCTACAGAATGTAAAGAGGCTTCTGAAATCCTTCTTGTGAAATCCTTTGTTAGATTGAATTAGAAGCTCCTGATGGGTAATATCAGTAAAAATGTCAAACAGCCAGCTGAAGTTAATTTTCGAGATGGGGAAATGCTTATGCTTATGAGCATTGTTAGCAGGCTATTCTGTATAATGCCATGTATGGTAATATAATATATAGAGATTATGCTGAAGGCAGTGATATAATGAATGAATGTTGCAAAGTATTATGGTGAATGAAGCTGTAAAATATTACTGCTTAGTGAGAACATCCTAAGCATTTCTGTTTAATTGCTATAGTCACAGAGTTAATAGTGAGCAACTGCAGTCACGTCGATGCTTTTAGTACCTTCTTGTATCTTTTTTTGAAACATTTTCACAAAGGTAGTTTGTTGCTTAGAAAATCTGGCTTCAGCTTCAAATACATATTTTTAGAACAGACATGATAGTACATGCAGGAAACTTCAACAATTTTTATTAAGCTTTAGCAAGGGAAGACCCTCTGACAAGAGTTTCCTGTTGATTTTATGGACAGAGGAAACAACACGTTTGCTGGTTATAGCCTGTCAGAGGAAGGACAGCTGTAGCAACAGCATGGTAAAATTTTGGAGATGAAATTAAATAAAACTTTTGATCAAAATTTAAATTTGGTACTAGTTTTTACAGTGGAGCTCACTCAGCATGTTGAGAAGCAAAACAGCTGATTCACTTTTTCTTAGTCCTTTTGAAGTTATGCTAATACTTTCCATGCAAAGGTAACTTAGAAGGATACCTCCATGATATCTGTTTGAAAGCATGCCCTGCTTTACTTTGCCCACACCAACTGAAGCAAGCATAAATGAAGACATCTGCTTTGTAGCATCAGATTTCTATTACAGCGCGAGCAGTAAAAGTCAGGAATCAAGCCCGTACTAACAGAAAATAAAAATGGAGAAGAGTTACAGCAACACAAACCACCAGATCTTCTAATTCCTTTCCCAGGGCCTTGAAAAAGCACTGCAGCTGCTTTGTTTAAGAGCCATGAGGTAAAATTCACTACTGTATGAAAGACATCATAAGATTACTGCACTTTCCCACTGCCACAGATGTATCATCTGTGAATGAATCAAATCCAGTTTGAAAAATGCTCTTTATGTTTCTCTTTAAATAGCGGAACATTAGGAAAATGCTAGCTTTAGCACCAGCTTTCCTGAAGACATTACACTTCAAAATGATAAAGAAGATACTTCTAGTTCATGAGTTCTTGTCCCCACAGGCACTCTTTGGACTATCAGGGGAACTCTGTAAACTCTAGGGTAATATCCATAACAACACATGGCTTGTTATATCGCGCAGCTTAATCAACCATAAAGTGATTCCAATTTGAATATGTTCTATTTTAATTGGCAATTGTGTTGCTATTTGTGCTTACAAACAGAAGTCAGAATAGTCATGTTAAATGCTGTCATGCTGCTCCGCAGATTAATTTGAGCTATCTTATCAAAGAGTTTTGATTATTCAGAGTTGAAAGAATTTTTTAGGTATGAATATAACATAAGATTTCTGTTTTTAATAGTAGAAGTAATAGAGAAAAAGTAATAAAATTAGGTGAAAGTGGAAGAAACCCTCACAATATTTCAAATTTTTTTGTTTTCCTCCTCAGGTAAATTGCCATATGCAATATGAAGGTATGATCTGACCTTATACCTGATTCTGTTTTGACAAGGAATCTGCACTAGACCTCTTCAGGTCCCTTACAGTCTGAATTATCCCATCTTTAAAAATACCAAAATGAAAAAAAAAGACCACTAACATTCCATTTCTTCACTCTAATTCTGATTTCTGTTTGTTAACTCTGACATATGAAGAAATTTCTCATTTTCATTAACATAGCTGCACTGCAGGTCACTTTTTTTTTTTTTTTGATGTTATACTTGGTACATTTAAAGAAAATACAAAGCAATTTAAAATTCTTGGTCTGTTACAAACCTGTTTGACATGTTTTACACTGGAAGAGAGGGTGAACTTCAGGAAAGGCATTATTGGAAACTATCCTCTACAGACTGCTTTTCCTTTCACTAAAGAGAAGTCTTCTTCATTACAGTGGTATAGGACCACCCAAGCAACTAAACTACAAAGGAAAACACTTGACTTTTGATATACCTGATTAAAAGTGTAAGATTTCTGCTTCACAATTAGCCTCATTTTACTACCCAACATTTTGGAGTGAATGCAAGAAAAACATTAATATAGATGATGTGAAAACCATTCTATTTAGCAGGTGATCTTTACTTTTTACTTCCTTGTCACCAGCTGTTGTGTTGTCATGATGGTATGATACAAAAAAAAAAAAAAAAAAAAGCAATTTAAAAAAGAAAAAGAAGCAATTACTCCTCCACATGCATTATTATAGTTTCATGGGTTATAATAGCGGTAATTGAAACCAAGTCAGCCATCTCCTGATTTGACATTGCTGTGAAGAATAAAGATATACTTTGTTGCATTCTAAATAAGTAAAAGAAATCTTGGTCTCTCTTTGTGAAAAAAAAATGCTTCTTTAGGACATAGCAAACAGGTGCTAACAGTTGATTCTGGAACTCGTCTTTGCCTTCAAGCACAAGCCTGGGAAGGTTGGAGTAGTCATACATCAGGTTGCATAGGGGAAACACAAGTCAGCCAACACTGATTTTGGCTCTAGCAGCAAGGGTGCAGAAGTAGGGTGAACTTTAAACACAGGTGCAGCATGCAAAGCAGTAAAAGAAACCATTGCATTCAGGCAAAACTGTCAAATAAGAACGTTTACAGAAAAATTATCTGGATTTACAAGGAAACAGTTATCTTTCTTTTATATATTTAAAAAGGAGTACAAAGTTGAGAACCTGGATGTCCCTTCCCTTCAGCTTCCTTTAAGTATGTTAGAGTTCCACAGACATGCTCCTCTTCTGGAGTGAAGTGTGAGGCCCTTGCTGCCCAAAACAAAGTAGCTCCATTCTATTTTTGGAACTCCATTGGTGAAACTATTCATTAATATTACCTATCCCTATTGTCTCTTCAGATAAGCATTCATATAATTTGATTTTATGCCTCTTTAATTATATTGAAGATCACATTCAGAGCAAAATCTAACAGTTCTTTCATGAAAAAAAGATATTGCATAAAAAGGTTTTTAGAGCAGACAGATCACCCAAGAATTAATAAATAAATGGCTTCAGTGATATAAGGATATAATACCCTCAAAGTGGTCCCTTGCATGCACACACATGCCAACTCTTGCTGCCAATTCAGAGACTCATGCTATTATCACAACAAGTGTTACCAGAAAACCACTTTATTTCTGAGTACAGTAAGGCAGATTGCCCATTCAGGTACAAGTTATAGTTACTACATTTTGTGCAGGCACATTCATTTATGAGACTTGAGCATCCATTTCTCTTTCTTCAAAAAAAAAAAAAATAGTGGAACTAGCTTTTTCAGTTCTGGATAATAATAACAATCAAAGTAATAGTAAATATATGCATCTTCATAATGAAAGGAAATAATTATTTTCTATCTAGCAATGCCCACCTGGCTGGACTATTGCACATCTAAATAGCAATGCAAGACAAATATGAGTACATTTCCACTAGTGTGTAAATGTAGACGGTGTGAAATCATAAATTCTTCTTAAACTTGTGAAAGGACTGAAAATGTCTTTCCAGTGATGCAAAACCTGATGAAATCAGTCCCCACACTTACTACTGCATAAGAGTGAAGCTCTGGGTTCTGAATACAGTCACCATGCAAAACACGCAGATTGTTGTTATGTTGTTTTGTCTGCCCCTGTTGATATGCAGACCCAGGTGATTATAAGGCTATTCTTATTAATAAAGAGGCTGGATATAATAAATATCCAGAAGAAGATAAAAAATGATAAACATGGGAAAAAGATGCTGGATATGATAAATAGGACAAAAGAGGGGTCTGTGCTGGATATCAGAGAGATATATATAGCACTCTTAGTTCCACACAACAAGACATACAAGGAAGAAGAGGCTGTGACTGCCCTTTGCATAGTCATTAGTGGACTATTACATTTTTGGTTTCTCAGTATTTTGCATGGACAGGAGTCACCGTATAGGTGCTGTGAGCACTATCCTTTAGAAGTGAGCAGTCAGTGAGCAGAAAGAACAGATAATGAACAATTGTAGTAAATATGGTAGAAAGGGAGCAGACTGGCAGGCTGCATGCCAGAATCTCCATGTCACAGAATTCCCCAGGCAGTTCCAGAAATCGTAAGAATTATATGTGCTCAAAAGCCACAGTTCAGTTCCCTCAGCTTTAGGTCATCACACCCAGCCAACTATTAACAACAGCAGCAGTCATACCATAAATACATACAGCTCAGCCTTTGAACTAGCTACATTTTCAGTTCTTGCTGCTATTGGAAGACTCTTGGCAAAAAACCAAGAAAGTACATTCTGGTTTCCTAAATGTATTCACAGCCACATCTCATTTGTCCAGGTGCCAGCCTTTCCTTTATTTTTAATGCTTTCATGGTATTTGCCAGTGTGCATTTTAGAGAGTAGTTATGTTTTCTCTGTGCCTTCTTCTGGATAAGCCTGTCAAGCCAAACTGTTCCATCATGAAAAATTCTCACATTCTATTGATTATTTTAATAATACCTCACCACAAATGCAGATAATTCATACATTTTAGAAAAAAAAAAAGCCTCATTTTTATTGCATTCACATCTGTTCTGTTCCAGCTGTTCTTGAGGTGCAGTCTCTGACTTCATAATTAACAGTTTCATGAACCAGTGTGGTACTGGAGGGAGGTGGTGCTTCTGTCTTGTCCCTGATAAAAATTTATGTTTGCCTGGACTTAGAGGTAGCCAAGGAAACTGAACCATCTCGGGGTCATTTTTTTGCCCATTCAGCTCTTTCATCAAGCCCTGAAGAAAGCTTTTCAGCAAAGGGTTCCTTGCCCATAAGGACAGCAGGGGTCTCTGCAGGAGATTAATGCTTTAATATCCTAAGCTGCTTGAGCTTTTCCTGACACTTTAGGGAAGTGGATGAGGTAGACCAGCTTGTTTCTTTTTGCCCTCTATTACCATAATGATTTCACAAACAGGTAAAGGAAGTCCTCAGTTTCTCCTTTCCCTATGTGATGTGGATGTGGCAATAACCCCAGAGTTCTCCTAACCTGCTGCTTCTCACCCTATCCTGAAGTATGTGTTTGCATCATATTAATAAACAAATTGTCACAGAGAGCCTATGTTACAGCTCATTTTTCTGCCTTGGCTATGTCACAAATAGTAAGATGATTCTGGAACTACAGGTTCCTAGTATGTAAAAAAAAAATAGGCCACTTTTTCACAGAATAATATTGGTAGTCCTAAATCAAAATATGTGCTCATCTCTGGATGCAAGTAAATAGTACCTTCTTGTTTCTGCAGTGTCCTTTCCCGAACTCAGAATCAACCTGATTTCTGTGTACACATCTTCAGATAAGAATAAAAAATGCCTTTCATTTCTACATCATTTTGCCTTCTAATTTTCTCTAAGATGTTCCAGAAGGTAACTACTTCTGATGACTGTGAAGAATTCAACACTTAAAGTATCTTCCTTTCCTATAATATGCAATTAGAATGCACTGATTTAAACCTTTTGCAAAATATGGACTTGGTAAAAGCACATTGTCTGCAGATCTGGCATGCTAATTTCCCTTGTGTGATTGGTTCAATGTGCAGATACTCAATGGTAAATAAACTCCAAGTTTTTTTGAAAAGAATTTCTGAGTAAGTTTATTAGGTTAAAAACTGTTTTGTTTTCGTGCGCCACTGTTGTTGTTTTTTCTTGGTCCCACATGGAGAGCAAACATGGCCTGGAAGAGTGTTATGTCAAGTACCTCCCATCATGCATTGTCACTGCTCAGTGAACTGGAGTCTAAAAAAAGTAATTTCTCATTTTCATCTTGACTAGGATTCCCCTTTTCTTTGCTGTGAAGCTGCACTAATCCTTCATTCAGCGCAACCCACACCCTCTGGTTCCACTCGGAGTTCTCCCTTTCTAACATCATTGTATTCTTTATCTGGGCCTTCTTCTTCCAATAGTACTTCTTGAAAGCTCTTTCACAGACAAGAAAGGACCAGCTCCATAATGGCCAAGTTGGCCCTTTTCTTTTCTTTCTCTTTTTTTTTTAAGCTTCCGACTGAGCTTTGCTATTTAATCTTCTTGAGGCGTTCAAGATGTCACTTGCCTCTGATGACTATAGACAAAAGGGAAATCCATCCAACTTGAATGCAGTGTATACTTGAATACATTGGGTTGCTTTGAAGAGAGTTTCTTGAAGTCTCTGTGTTTCATTGGCTGTCCTGGTGGCCTCCTTGCAGGTCTTTATGTGAAATCATATGCCTTTTCACAGATCATGTTTCTTGGAATGTTACCTGAGTTTATACAGCCCAAAATATTAACAGGTGAGATATTAATCAAAAGAGATTGTTTTGATCAGGTATTTTTAATAAATGAATGGGAATTTCTCCCACAACAGCAGAATATATGACACTTGATGTCTTGTGGATGCTTTGACTGTTTGGTTTGCACATATTTCACAGGTAGTTATGTCATATTCAGCTGCAAGCTGAAAAAAGAGAGAACATGCAGACAACAGGGAACAGCATCACCTAGCACCAAGCCCTCCATTCCCTATTTGAGCGCTAAAAATTAACATTTGCCTCTTTATAATGTATTGCCTAAAGATTGATTTTACACTTCCTGTATTGTAGGAAATCTGAACCATTATACTATGTATTTTTAATAACTGTTATGGACAGTATACATAAAACATATTTATTGTACATATAAATATTCTACATTATACATATTATTTAACCCTGATTTTACTTAAGTCCTGAATGCTCCAAGACACATAACTCTTTAGGTACTGGCTACCTACGAATATTTATATCAACTGACAACAGATTGGCGGTATGGAGGATGTCAGATGAACAGGCATTTGTCCATATTGGTTATTAGTCTGTGTAGATTATGTGTTCTTAGTCTGTACAGATACAGTTTTGTGACTAATTTATATGTTTCATACATACATAAAATTCTAGGAAAACAACAAAGTTGTTGACATCCATTGCAATGTGCGTGTAAGTGCTAGCATTTTTATTAAATGGAAATTTAGAATAGTAATTTCTGCATTAAAATATT
The DNA here is from genome assembly GCA_032466535.1 of Forpus xanthops. Classification (NCBI taxonomy): domain Eukaryota; kingdom Metazoa; phylum Chordata; class Aves; order Psittaciformes; family Psittacidae; genus Forpus; species Forpus xanthops. Next base: position 15,802 of record JASSUY010014852.1, read on the forward strand.
AATCTACAATTCCTAGCATTGATCAGAAGAAGAAAACACCAAGTCTTTGTAGAGATATATACAACTTTTCATTTCCCATATCAATCATGAGAACAAGTTGAAGTTCAGATAATGGCCAGTTCAATTTACCCTAATTGTTAAGGACTTAGCCTGACTGTTTGCATTACAGACTGTGGCCACTGGGTTCTCAGTAGGGGTTTGCGGCCTACTCCATCCCGTAACAAACCCATGTTCATGCGTCGATTCAGATCCATCACCCTGAGATAAACTGTGAATATTGCCCTTTGTCCTGTGCTGCATTCTTTCATGCATTGTGTAGTGACTATTTAAGGATTTAAAGGCTCATTTGCACAATTCTTTTGTCAGCAGCCTCAGTGCAGAATGGAAAAGTGATGGCTTCTCTGTCTGGGTTATGCCCTGAAGCTCTTGTGAGAGAAATCTACATACATAAGTTTTTCTTACACATGCAGAATGTCAACACTAAAAAAAAAAAAAATGACCTGTCTGTTTCTGTAGCTTAAAAGGTTATGGGTTAATATATGATGTGATTTGTTTTCCCCTTTTGTGGTATTTAAAAAAAATCAACACTTGAAAACAAACAGTAAAGGAATACAGAAACACTGGGTATTTAAAAATTCAGCTGATTAAGGTTGCTGGAAGTTGCAAAATACATCTCCTTTGCTGGAGGAGATTGATCACATAAATAATTTAGAAACTCTCAATTGCTCAGGAAATATCTGAGAAGATAGTATTTCAAAGGTCCATCTCATCTCCCTATTATGCTTGTCTGTTTCATTAATACATGTTTATTTAAACAAAAAAGTCCTCGGAATGCCAGTAGTTTTTTTTATATATATATATATATATGTATATATATACCTTTACATATACTTACTTATTTTAGGAAAAGATCTTGATATTCTCCCCCTCAAAGCAAAGCTGGATAAAAAGCTACAAAGCAAAACTAAAATTTGGTAAAATGACTTCTTTTCACTCTGGTAGAGAACACAAAAGACTGTGTTGACTCCATATGAACTATTTACCTGCTTCTTTTATTATATTAATACTTTCTATTTGACATAGACGAAGGAACCATTATGCTCATAAAATTTACAGTAATTTCTCACAAATAAGCATGGGGGATTTGAAATCAAATAGCGAACATATTTTAACAAATTCAAGGTGGTTAGCTGCTAGCACAAAGAATGTCATTGCCTTCTTGCATACAGAATTTTTCATTAAAGTTTATGACTTAGAGTGCTTAGGAATAGGTTGCAGTTCTTTCTCGTTTTCAAAATAAATTGTTTTGTAATCTGTCTCATATCATTTGGTCTGAGTAAAATGTCTGAGGGAAGTAACTCATGCAGTTGGTAAAAACCTTTGAAACATGACAGATTTTGGCCTTCATAATAAATCTGGATGACTTTTTTTTAGACCATTATAACTTTAACAATATGACTAAAGAAAATGAATACTTTGTAGGCTATACTATTTTCCTGTATTTTCCACCTACAAGTTATTCATTAGACTGAATACTGAAATCTGTTCAGACTGCCTTGAATTGGATTTCATGTGACGTCAATCAAACTCCAGCAGTATGGATTTGTCTTTTTTTTGTTTTGAGATTTTTTTGTGTCTGTTTGTTTTGTTTGGGTTTTTTTTTTTTTTGTTTTTTTTTTTTGTGGGGGTTTTTGTTTGTTTTTATTTTGTTTTTGTTTTTGTTTTTTTTTCAAAAATATATTCTGTTGGGGCATTCCAGTTTTTATGTCAGTCATTCGTTCCCTCTGTTCCACAAATATTGAGTGTTTATAACCCAAATGTCCACTTTTCCCAGAGTTATTAAATCTAATAAATCTACGTGTGTGGGTAAAATATCTGAAACTATAATATTCATCGAATTTCTCCTTAAAGTGTCTTTTTGCTGTGGTCCAGATACCATCGGATGAGAAATGATGGAAAGTGATATGTTCAAAATGATATTATTATCAGTAACTATTGGCTTAATCAGCCTACAGCTCAGGCATACAGCCAGTGTAATCCCTGCTAAGGCTTCTGACTCTTTTGGTGACTATGTCTTTTGCCTGTCTTTTTGCTTACCAGCTTGGTTTTGGTCCATGTTTCACCTTCTGTTGCAGACTCCAGGTGGCACAAGGGCAGCTACCAGCTTTGTAGGCCCTTGTGATCATGAAGGTTTGCCATGGTAAAGATATACAACTGCCTCAACAGTAGCTGAACAATTAGTCTTAAATCCACTTCCAGTGAAACAACTGCCTATTTAATATTAATATAGAGATTTTTTTTTCTTTTGAATCTGTAAAGATAAGTATTTAAATGCCTTGAAAACTAAGACTGAATAATTTGTAATATTTTATATGGAACATATGGAAACTGCATTTACAATATATATATATTCCTTCCATTAAAATGTAGGTAGTACTGAGAAATAAAGAAAGAAAATCTTAAATTAGATAATTCTGATAAGATTGTAGGATGCAGATCCTTAGAAGTGATGCAGATCACAGTCTGCATATCTGAAGGTCTGTCCATCATTCTAAACCGTAATGTCAACTTTTGGTCCTCCCCTCTGGGGCATTCCATTAAATTTTGTTCTATGATACATGTCTCCTCTAAGTGTTTGCATTGCTCTGTTTTATTTATTGCATTCCTTAGCCTGAAGATATGCAAAATTCTGTGAATCCCAATGTAATGTGTTCACTCTGACAGACTGATGTCACTGACACAAAATAGAATTTGAACACTGGCTCATGGTCCTGGCTGTGACAAATGGTTCTATCAGACAGGATTCTAAGTATTACCACAATTTTGGAATAACGGGGGCCAAGCTCTGCCTTAACCCCACTACCTCAGTTAAATGTAAATGACCTTTTGAATATCTTTGTTTCCAACATGTATCAATAAGATGTACAACACATAAAATATTCTGGTGTCCAGGATAGTGTTTAATATTTATTCCTAATTGCATCAATAGAGTACAACAGCGTGAAAGAGTGCTGGTGAAGGCCTGGACCAGATCACTGAGCACCAGGGAATTTAGCTGGTTGCAATGGTTCCCATCATAGGATGAAAATATAGTCTATAGTCTTCCTGAGCCACAGAAGAGTTACCTCTTCACATGTTCCCTGCCAGCTTCAAATCCAGAAACCTGCAGGAACACTCATTAGTTCAAAAATGCAGGTTTGAAGAGCCAGCTTGTTCCAGCTCACATGAAGGACTGACCATTTCAGCCATTTCTTCACTTTACTTAAGGTCCATCATTGTCTGCAATAGTGAATGAAAATCCAGCTGACAGGCAGAAAGTAGCTGATGACCAGATTGTGAAGAGTAAAAGTGTTGGAAAGAATTTCAAGAAAGCATTCAATGAAAACCAAAGGTGGGGAAATACATCTAGTACCAGATCTTCCTGAAAGATTTGTGCCAAAGCCATTCCAAAAAATCTCTGATCAATAAGATTTTTTTACTTTTCCTGAGTTTGGAGATTTACATCAGTAGAAGACTTGCATTTTGCACCTCTAAAATTTAGCAGTATGTGGTTTTCTCCCACATTCAAATACTTAAGAAATGTACAGGTGTCATGGGTTCAGCAGCAGCAGTCATTTTTCTTTAAGCAGTAGCTGGTGCAGCACTGTGTTTTGGATTTTCGGCT
>JASSUY010014852.1:19849-36263 GCA_032466535.1 Forpus xanthops
TATTTCTCTTGTATTATTGGTGGTAGCAGTAGTGATTTATGTTATACTTTAGTTACTAAACTGTTCTTATCTCAACCCGTGAGAGTTGCATTCTTTTGATTCTCCTTCCCATTCCCCGGGACTGAGGAAGAAAGAGAGGGGAGTGAGTGAGAGAGCAGTTGCATGAGTTTGAGAGCCTCAAACCACGACAACAGGGAAAAATGTCCAATACTTTTTCCTCCATAATCTTTCATAAGTTGCCTATGAGTTTCTGCAGGTTATGAGCTCACACAAGAGAGCTAAACCACAAAAGAGCTTTATGTTTTGATTTGTGTGTGGGAAGATCCATTGTCATTTTATTAATTTCTTATAAAATCAGCACCCATAGTTATGAACTTCCGATTTTGGAAGTGTTGTGATTTTTTAAGAAGAAAAGAGTGTCACAGTAGATATCAGTCATGGAGGGAAAGGCTACCAACTCATTAGCTAGTTGGATAACTTTTGCTTTTGCATGGATGTATTTAACAAAGCAGTGACTTTAAGTTGGATTTTATTTATCACAATGCGGAAAGAGAAAGTTGGGGCTGTTCAGCCTGGAGAAGAAAAGAGAACTCATAGCAGCCTTCCAGTATCTGAAGGGCACCTATAGGGAGATGGGGAGGGACCCTTCAATAGGAAATGTAGTCAGAGGACAAGGGGTAATGGGTTCAAACTTAAACAGGGAAAGTTTAGAGTGGATATAAGGAAGAAATTCTTTATTGTAAGGGTGATGAGGCACTGGAATGGGTTGCCCAAGGAAGTTGTGAATGCTCCATCGCTGTCGGTGTTCAAGGCAAGGTTGGAGAGAGCCTTTTGATGACAGGGTTTAGTGTGAGGTGTCCCTGCCCACGACAAGGGGTTTGGAATTAGATGATCTTAAGGTCCTTTCCAATCCTAACTAGTCTATGATTCTATGACTTTGGATTGGATTTTATTCATCACAGTGCAGAAAGAGAAATACCTGGAGTTCAGGGGACATGATAACCTGTGAGCTGATTGGCCGCCTGGAGCTTCCCCAATGCATGTATCTATAGAGATTTTTTGATTCAAGAGTGTTTGAAGTTGTTGATTGAGGCATCAATCTGTAGTGCCTTTGGAATTAGCCCATTTTATAAAGAGGGTGAGATATTTTTCTTGACATCTACCATACTTTCCCTTGTTTAGCCTTGTTTCAGCATCAGCTGACTATTTTTACTACAGGAGCTGATTGAAATTAGGCTTTAGAAAGATGAATGATAGCTCTATGCATTACTGACATGAACTCATATGTAGTATACACGAGCAGTTATATGACAATCCAAATCAATTTAAGCAGATTCAGATCAAGTAAAGTCATAATAATATATTCTAGTATGTTACTATTCATCATATTAATATTAATGGTGATTATGCTGAACACTTTTTTCATCTGGATCCAGACTTCCAAATTTGTATCTAATTTTAACCCGTGGTACTTAACAACACTTTCTTCAATATTTTATGGCAAGATGAATATCAGCCACAGTGATGACAGTTTTCTATCACATTGATTATTTATTTAGTTCTTAAGATTCAAGGTCATAAATTTTATTTAAGTTACACTGAAATTATTCTTAATTCTCAAATTCTTTGAAGGCAAGTATAGCCACATGAATATCCATATTGGAATGCCAAACTTCAGTATGCGAACAGTTAGAACGGATTTTTCTGATAACAACTGACTAAAAGGAATGACTTATTTTAATTTCAATCCACTCAATCAGAGATGAATCAAGTACAATGCAAGTTCACATTAAACAGCTGAATATTTGTTTTCATAGGAGTGGAAGCATGATTCTGTTATACCTCTCTGCTAAAAACATGGGATTGATGCCATCAGTTGTTTTCTTATCGAACATTCAGATATTCAGCCCAGATATGAAAAATTTTGGTTGAGAATTTTGCAGAACTTGTTTCGTAAATTTCCTGGGACTTCAAGTTTAAGTGCCATGCTCCTCATGAGCACAAGGCTAACACTAGTAAATAAACAAATATATAGATTGTTAACATTGTCACATGGTGAACTACATAAACTGATGATAACATTTAATGGATTAATAGCTTGGAAATGCTGAAAGTAAAAAAAAAAAAAAAAAGGTTTTTTTCTTATTTCTGCTGTGGTTCTTTGATATTGAATGAATGTGTATTGCTGTCAGTTTTTTTCGTACACATGAAAGAACCGTCTGATCTAAATCAGATTTTGATAAGGGAAATTCTTGAATGTATCTTAGTTCTAAATATTAAATAGTTGCACAAATTCTATTAAAAACTTCATTTTGTTGCAATTGTTTTTCTTAGGATAAATTTATGTCATACATTTTTCTTCTAAAAAAGTCATTAACAGTTTTAAACTGGAAGCCTTCTACTTTACATGCACTGTTAGAATTTTTGATGGCAATGTCTTCTATTTTTCTTCTGTCAAAAATTTCATTTAGGAATAAGATAGACACAATCTGTCCTGCACTGAATTTTGATGTCAACAGAAGCTAGTCTCCTACAGCAAAGAAAATAACAGTAGCTTACTCTTAAGAAAATGCCAACAACCTGAGATGCAAAATGAATTCACTTATTTATAGGGATGGATAATTTTCTTTCTAGGTTGTGTACAGACCTAGCAGTCATCTGGAAATTTCAAGGGAAGCAGGACACAATAATTCAACAGTAAGACAGCAGCTAGCAACAGGAAAAAGATTAGAAATGGGAACAAAAATTAGAAGTGAAATACGAAAACTGATTACAGCCCAGAATAAGTAAGAGCACAGTCTAACACATAGAAAGATGCATTTTGGAAACACTGATGGGACACCAGTATCCTATAGGAGAGTTTTGGAAGCCATAGAATCCAGGTAGGAACAATCAGAGAAAAAGGTGGTTGTAGGCACTGGAATGAACATTTCCAGCCTTGTGAAGAATCTTGCTTAGTCTTCATCTGTGTAGACGGAGCACAAATTTCTTGGAAGCTTTAAAGATAAGTCACAGATCAACACCTCCAAATACACTAAAGCTACCAAGATGTAGCCCAAGGCAGGGATAAAGCCATGGCAAGGAATTTGTTAACAAGCTCTGAAGCTAGTGCTAAATCTGGAACTATATCACCATACCAAGATTTGTCAAGGAATAGTATCTGACCCTTAAATATTATTAAGACTTGATCATTTGCTCCATTTCTACACTAATAAACTTGTTTCCAAATCATGGTGACCATATTCAAACTGCCTATAAGAAATGGTGTCTAGACTATGCTGTCTCCTGGACTGTGATGAGGGATGGCCTGGGAGAACACTAGCTGAGTGACCAAAATGTCAGTGTTCATGCTAACAACATAATGATGTGTCTGATTCAGTTCTAGTAACTGAGCTCTGATGCATGTAACTACACTAGCATGAGCATAGCCTGGGAAATATCTTCCAGAGTGCAAAACAGTCAGGTGGAGAAGAATGAAGTCAATGAATTCATTTTAATGTTATCACATTGCTGATGGGAACAGGGATCTGAGCGACGAACTGACAAAATATAATACAAAAAGCAGCAAGAGCAGCAAAACCAGCAAAATAAATCAAATATCATGAGATTACCTTTTTATTTTCCCCTGTTTACCTTAGCCACCTCCACACAGAGCATGTAGTCTTATATGCTCTCCAGTCAGAAGTCAGAACTGCACAGAGAATCTAGAACCATGCCTGAAAACCAGACTATGTTGTGTGCTCCTGTGCCCCCCTCCCATTGTCATCTGCAATGTTCACCTGCTATTGATCCCTGTTCCTCACACAAAGTGCTCAGAGTACCTCCTCAAAACATTTATGTATATTCCCTGGGGATTCACATTGCTAATACATATTTGGATGTGGCCAACTGGCCTTTTTTTTAGAGTGTCTAGCCACGTAAATGCTGGTTGTGTCAGGCCAATTGGCCACTCTAGCATGCAGCCATGTCTGCACTATTTTACTTTCCAGCACAGCATACTCTAGGTGTCAGATTCAAGGCTGTGAATTCCCAGGACTGCAGATTTTAGTGAATCTTTTTACAGTTCTTTCTCTAACAGTCTAACCCCATTGACTTTAATAGAAGTTATGCACTTAGACACTTCCACAAAGGGCTCATAGTGGATTTTTTTAGGTGTTTATGTATAAACATATATAGTTTAAAAACCAAAACCTGTAAACTGTAAATGTTTGATCTAGAGATGTGTTTTAATTTGTCTTCAAAATTACAGTGTTGGTGACACTGTAGAAATAATGTCAGAATAAAACAGAGCATTACATTTGTTACCCATGTTAGTTTGCTACATCATTCTCATACAGCAATGTCTTTAGCGTACAAGGAGTTCACTAGAGTGATTAGTATTCATAAATATGTATTTTCAGGGCATTATTTAATTTTTTTTCCTGTTATCTCTTCCTCCTTACCCTTTCACATTTTGTTTTATTTTATTCTCAGTTTGGCACTTTTAACATATAACTACACTTTCATTTACTACTTTGCATAATATAATTGAAACAAACTTTAAAATAAATGAAAGCTTGCAGATTATAAAAATGCAGAGCTCAGCAATACTTAAGTATACACAGAGAAGAATGATGCTGATAAGGCAATCTGCCTTGCTAATAAGTGTGGTAAAATCTGGTTCCTTAAGCCACAAAACAAAACTAATTAAGACAGAAGGATTCAAACAGAAATTCAAAGTGATCTTTTTTTTTGCTTTCCAGTTGTGAAGAGTTTTTCTCTGAAAGTGACATATATAATATAGTGTATCTTGGATTTATTCCAAAAAGAATTGTGAGCCAGTGCAGAGGGACACAATAGGATTAATAAATATATGAAAGCATTTGCTCCAGAAGTACAGCTGAAAATAAACAGCGTAAGATGACCTAACAATTTATGTTTACAAGAGACACAGAAATATACCCAGGTTTGAAACAGAAGACGCCTGACTGGTCTGTTTAAGGCTGCAAGAATTTGAGAGGGAATTGAAGAAATTACTTTTCCTCCTCAGAGCAAAAGACTCTGCTGCGAGTGTTATTAAGTTCTGTTACCCTGATTAATTTTAAACTTCCCTATGATATGCAAAGAGTGTTTCGCACTCAGAGAAATACTATTCTATGGCTCTCGCTTTGTAATATCATAATCATGTCTTCCCTTTCCTTCTTGCTTAAGTCCTCACACTTTGTATTCTTCTATTCATCTCCTGCCATTGCCTCCCGTACTCCTGTGCCTCTTCAGTCCTCTGTTGCTCTTCCCCTTATTTTTCCTAAGCCATCCTGTACTTCTCTCCTCCTTACACCCCACCACGTGGCCACTTTCTGTTCCCGGGTGCCATATTCTTTAGGAACATTCCTTCCATTAAGCTTTTTTCCTAGACAGCCTCTTTCTCCCTGCCTGGGCATCCTTTATCTTACTGCCCCTTGTTCACATCTGCTCCTTAATCACTCTCGTCTCTGTTCCTTCACGGTCACCTAACCTCTACCAGTGCATCTTCCTACAATTTAGGACTGGTATTTTCCTGAAAAAATCAGTAAGACTAACTTGTTCTGCAAACACTACAAAACAATGAACCCTCTTGCCAAAGTAATACTGAACTCCAAACTTCCACAAGGTAGAGGAAAAATCAAAGCCATTTTGACATTCAGTGAAAAAATGCATGGACAAGATTCAATATTTGGACTCAATTTGCTGTCTTTCAGTCATTCTTGCGATCATTTATATTGATATAGCCAGAAAGTTTGAAGAATGAATGCCTTGGGCAATTTCAGTAGAGATTACTGTAAATTATCATTGCTATAGTTATTCTGGGGACAGACAGAAGTTGTGGCTAGCTTGGCATCACTTTGCATTACTACAGAAGTGAATTTTAGAATGAACAAAGGGGGTTAGCACAGACATGGATAATTTACTGTGGTACAATAGCAGGATAAATAATGCTTAAGAAGAATGTGTTCATTGCGCAGGATGCTCAATGAGACACACCAAATCTTCAGCCTTAATTTTGTAGCTTGCTAAATTAGCAAAGACAAAAAGTGCCCTGCATTTTAGACACATTTGCCTCCCATTCTGAAACAACAGCATTTCCTCTTGCAGTCACAGACTTACAGGTGCAAGTAAGTGAGAGTTTTAGCTACTGTTTCAAACTGTACAATAAAGAAACCAGTAGGTAAAGAACCTTCATTCTGAAGTACCACTGGAGCCTAACTCAAAATAACGAGAAGCTGAGTTAAGGTTTCACTTCTTACACTTATTCCATGGTTGTATTGAAGGCTGTAGCCCTGAATATCATGAGCTTTTGTCATTGTAAATTCAGCTAAATCAAAATTTGCAATAAATATATTTATCCCATTCTTGATCTTTCAGTCACACAGGCCAATGTCAGTCATGTCAATGTCAGTCATGACAATAAAATTATTTGTGGAGAAAAAGTTCTCCATCATCAGCTTGACCCCTAATCCTTCTCCTCTTAAAGGTAATAGAAATTTATTAATTTTCCTAAAAGTTACCGTGAGGGTCCTAATATGCAATATGGTTTCTTCTAATGATGATGGTTAGGGCATCCATGAACTATAAATGGCATGGTAAAATGGGGATTCTTGGAAGCAGTCTTGAATTGCAGTGAACATCTAAACTTAAATTCTACTTATTTAATGTTCTGTTCAGCCAAATAGCACTGTTAGATGTTTTGAACAAGCAAACTCAAGAGAAAGATTAGTATTATTGACAGGAACAATGCTTTTAATGAAAAGGTATAATCTCAAATATATCTGTAAAATGTGTGCCATCAGTCAGGGCCTATTTGCATTTCCTGTCTATTTGCAAGTTTAAAAGGAAAATTAATGCACGTTTTTTAAAAGCATACCCACAACTTTGCTTCTTTCCATTAATTCACATGGAATGTGCAGTTCAAACAACAAGGAGAAGCTGTCTGAGATATTTTATCATACTGCTGTTTGAAAGATATTTTTCAACTCCTGCTCTCTTTACAGAACTTATGGGGATTTTTTCCAACTTACACAGCATATTATTTCAGATCACCTTTTGAAAACAGAAAAGCTATGGTTTTCTTAGAAATACACAAGCTAGCAAAAAAAATGCTGGACTGCATTCATAAATAGTATGTAGGACAGGACTAACCCTAGGGGACGGTTTGCAGTGAGCATGTGCTGCCCTGGAACCAGACAGCAGTAGCAGTGCTGCAGCTGAACAGAGGTCTTGTCAGAGCAGAAGAGTAAATCCCTGAAGTAGTCTGATTGTGGCTGACTTGAATTTGTTGATTTACATTCACTGAGACAATGTGTGGTTTCTTCTAATAATTACATGACCAGTTTTTTTAATTATTCATCATCTCTAACATATGCCATTATGAGCCATTGCTAAATGAGTCTTGAACATAAATATAATACTTTATTTTCCCCTTTCATATGTGATCCAAAACCAGACACATTAAAGCACCCACAACTTCCCTTGTTTTAAAGGCAGTTTCTTTCCAAATTGATTAAATTACTTCCATGAAAAAAGACCCAAGATAAAAAAAGAGTTGAAAAACACAACTCCAGATTAGCATTTGTGTACACCTTGGGGAGCTGTTATGGGAAATGTTTACATAATTTACTTGAATCCCAGCTGAATAAGCTGAGGAGAAACATCCTTAGCAATGCGCATCAACATCTTGTTAGACTGTGCCTGAAGTCTGGAAATACTTATAGAAATCACTGTAAAAGATATAGGGCCAAATTAATCTTTGGCACAAGTTAAAAATGTTAAATAAGTGGACTCAGCAAAGAAAAACAAACTATGGATCTGATACAAATTGTCCTAAACTCTTCTGCTAGCAGACCCTACATAGCATAAAATCACATCCCTTATCCTTAATCACATGATAAAATAACATTATATCAAGAATAGTTAGCCATTTAAGGACCCAAGTACAGTCTGAACAGTGTAAGTATTCATTCCATAGATTAAAAAGCGGAATATCTAAGACATGCAAAATAAATTCTCATTTAATAAAATAACATAGAAATATACAATAAAACTCAGAATAAAAAGATTATAGACATGAAAAAGCAGATCACCTGAAGTTATGCTAGTTTTCAAGTATTTCTGCCTTGAAGGAATGAGCAGAATGTTTAGGAACTGTAATCAACCTAACAGCTACCTGTTCCCCTTAGGTAAATGCTTACATTAGCATAGAGTTTTGTCCATACAGCTGTAAGTCAAAAAATGTTAACACATTAAGAAGATCTTTGCTGCCACAACTTCTGTCTCCAATATAGAAATATCAACAGGTTAGTGATAATCAATATTACTCTTACTTTTGATATTGCTTTTTATTTTGTGAGAACTGCTGAGTAAGTAAAACTGATGCTGAGAAAAACGCTGCCAAGCCAAATCAATGAGGTCTGTAAGCAAGTTATTTCCAGCTGGCCATTTCATACCAACATACCTGCAGACTAGCCATAGTCTCTTACACTCTGAGGATATGAAAATAAAGTAAGGGATGCGTTCAGATGACATGAGGAGAAATGGAAGTTTCATGGGTGCACTTATCCAACATTAGGACTCTGAAGAACACCTCAGGAGTAAACCAAAGATGCATCTCTTATAAACTCTGCAAGACTGGTAGATTTTAATGGACATTTCATTTAAAATAATTGTTCATGTCATGGTAAAGAAGATAAATGTTGAAGGGTAACTGCAAACTGAGGTGTGAAAACTTATGCTTAACCCAAAGATGGATTACAAGAAAGCTGGAAGGACATTTTACAAGGGCATGTAGGACAAGGGGAGTGGCTTTAACCTGAAGGAGTGTAGATTTAGATGAGATATTAGGAAAACATTCTTCACTGCAAGGGCGGTGAGAGACTGGAACAGTTTGCCCAGATAAACTGTGGCTGCCCCACCCCTGGCGGTGTTCAAGGCCAAGTTGGATGGGGCTTTGAGCAACCTAATCTAGTGTAAGATGTCCCTGCCCATTTGAGGGGGATTTGACTTAGATGATCTTTAAGGTCTCTTCCAACCCTAATCATTCTATGATCCTGTGGCAATCTTAATCTTCTATTGTTTCACCAGCGATCAGTTAGGAAGCTGCTAGACAAAAATATGATAAAGTGGTGCCATGTATCCTTTGAGAATTCCCTTTCCACACTGTCAACAAGGCACAAGTAATAGCACCTACTGCTCTCCTGGGCTTTCCCAGCTGCATTGAGATGAGTGATGGCATACTCATCTCTGCTCCTACTTTTCCTTACCCTGCACTGATTCCATTTACATAAGAACAGATTGTTCTCCATCATGATGTAAGTCACTCTATTCCAACTCAGTTGCTCTAGCACAGGATTTCACATCTTCTTCATGGTCTAAGACATGCCAGCAAGCCGGTATCTCACTTGCTGGATCCACTAGCTCACTATACTTTTATTCCATCTCTGTAGCTTGCAAACCCCCATGATGTCGGGTACCACGAGATCTTCTGGCCTTGACAACAGTCCTCATTAGATTGTCTTTTCCTGAGCAGTTCTAAAGTCCCAGTGAAAAACAGGAACTTGCCTGCCCGAAGGCAAACAGGAACATCTCTTTGTTGATCAATAGGGCAACATCAATTCCCTTTAGTGACTATTACCTCTTTAGAGCATTTTAGTCAACTTCATTCTGGAAAAAGTTGGTTTATATAGTTAATCCCCTTCTGTTTTATGAATATGACACATTTAATTTTGTAGTAAATGGCCTGAAACTGAACTACCAGTACAAAGATTAATATTTTACTGCTGAGCAGTTTGCCTGCAAGTGATCAAAGTTAACTTACAACTTTGTTGCTGTTAGTCTCTGCTGTTTCAGTGTTCTGTTGCACAAGTGTGCCTGTTGGTGCTCACCTTCTTTTTGTTACTTCATGTTCCTCCCAAAAATACGCTTTAAAAGCTTTTCCATACACCATGTTTCTCATAGTCTGTAAGTATAATAACATATATTAAGGTGTAGGATTGTATGACTGATTACATCTTTTAAAAATAATTAAAATAAACCCAGGAATTTCAAACCCCAGAATAATAGAAACTGTAATTGAATGAGCACTCTTAAAGCTATTCATTTTGCTTTATACAGTGGAAAAAAAAAATACAGGCTAAGTAACCAGCAGTTATTAAGAGTACAAGTTTAGTCTTGAACTTTTTGAAGTTAATAATTTCCCAGTATTTGGCCCCTTACACACATTTTCTAGCTAAACTATAGTGATGATTTTAGCAGCTCCATCCTTGCCCCTCATGCTCCAGTAAGAAACAAGTGGTTTATTTTTCTGAATATATTTTTACAGTTATTTAGTCCATAACACACACTATTCCTCTTTTTAGGCATCATTAAAACCAAAACGAAACAACAGTCAAAATGAACAGTTAACAAACTGTTACAGGGAATAGACAAGCTGCTACATGCAGGAAGACCAGCTCTTCATACAGGTTTTAACTGCACTTGTGGTATGATGACTTGTAGCAGTAAGTTAATAGTTCTTAAGGTTGTTTATTGAAGTGACTACATTACAGTGACTACTGGGAAAGCAAAAAAAGCAACATGAAAAAATATGCATAGCTTCAGCAGAGAAACATAGGCAAGTTTTTGATGGCATTACCTGGTTACCTGCTCCCAAAATAAATGAAAACTCTCCTCTCAGGGGAATGAAAAACTTGCAATAGCTTCCTCATTGACAGTTTCTACTTATTATTAAAATCAGAAGGGAGTCTATTGGATTAACTAGTGTCAGGAGGAACTTCAGGAAAAGGTCTTGCCCCGGAAAACATTGTGGAATCACATTACCAGGACTGTCCTGTGGGTCAAGAAAAAATCCAAAAAAATTAAAACCCAGCAAAGTACAGGAATATTACAGAACCACTGATCTATAGGTATAAAAAAGGCCTTCTCACAGTCCAGAAGTTCATAGCCGGTAGTCAGATATGAAGGTCTTAGTCAGATCTGAAGATCTTTTAACCATTTCGAAGAGGTCTATGGGAAGTAATAAGGAGATCAAGCTCCTGTAGAGCATACATTAGATAAAGTGTGTGAAATTTCTGCATCACTAGTAGAATGTTTTAGGAGGCCACAAATGAAAAATAGTTGAAAGTTTCTAGTTTTACACATCATATTCTGAATTGCAGCAGGGTCCAATATCTGGTCCATCATTAGTAGATGTTAAGTTTGTCTAACTTGTTCTTACGAAGCCTTCATAGAAGAGGATTCTGCAATAAGTTTTGAAAAATGTTTTAGACAAACATCACTTATTCAGGATATCTATCTGTTTATGACATTTATATAAAACTTGTGTTTATAAAATATCCTATTGAAAGCAATGAATTCCTTCTTAATCTACAATAATTTAAAGGAAACTAAACATTTTCTGACCTGGAAGGCTGCAAATTGAACATGTAGAAGTCCATGTTCCTGCAAAGTTCTCAAACATATGGAAAAATGTTAATTATAATGAACAGTTCATAGGAAAGTCCTCCACTGGCCTTGGGAGAAATCCTGGTGCAAAGCAGATGTTGAGGCGTGTCTGTGTACAAAGTGAGGGCTGCAGCTAGTTCCATATTTATAGCAGCATGAAAATGACCCACGTATTTAGCCCTGATCCTGAGCTTATTTTCCTGAGGTGAGATAAACATGGCTTTTAAAGAGAATAAGGTTGGTGTCATGGTTAAACCCCAGCTGTCAACTAAGCAGCATCCAGCCACTCACTGCCTCTGCAATGGGATGGCAGAGAGAACTGGGAGGACAAAAGTGAGAAAACTTGTGGGTTGAGATAAAGACAGCTTAATAGGTAAAGCAAAAAGTGCAAACAAGCAAAACAAACCACCAACACTTCCCATAGGCAGGCAGCTGTTCAACCTTCCCCAGGAAAGCAGGGCTTCATTACACGTAACAGTTACTTGGGAAGACAAACACCATCACTCTGAATGTGCCCTTCTTCCTTCTTTCCCCAGCATCATATGCTGAGCATGACACCATATGGCATGTAACATCCCTTGAGTCATTTTGGATCAGCTGTCCCAGCTGTGATTCCTTCTGCCCTCCATCACCTCCCCCCCAATCTACTTGCTGGTGATGTTGTATAAGGAGCAGAAAAGGCCTTGATGCTATGTAAACACTGCTCAGGAATAACAAAAGCATTCCTGTTTTTAGCAAAATTCCAAACCATAGCCTTATGAAGAAAATTAACTCTACTCCAGCCAAAACTGGCACAGCTGTCTGAACAACTACAACTTTTCACTGCAGTGCCCTGATGCTACAACTTGGCAGTCAGGCCAATTCATCTGGAACATGGAGGTTTCAAGATTTTGCTGCAGTTTGGACAGAAAGTAGAACTGCATTTCCACCTCCTATTACCCCAAGGCAAGTTGCTCAACTGTTGAACTCTTTTGAATAATCACTTCTTGTTTTCTCTACTGGGATAGGAATAAATACCAGACATTTTTTGGAAGCATCATTTTTATTTTCCTTCCAGCTCTACTAAAATATGACAACTGCTGTATCTTCTGAATGCTTGTATCTTCTTTCAGAATTCTGCAGCCACATTTCCATGGTCTAGGTATATATTAAATTAATATGTACACTCACAATACTGTAATATAGATACATATAACACTAAAACATCCCTGCTTCTCACTTCCTTGAGAAAACAGGGTTTAAGTCTGGTCTTAACAAGCTTGAACTCCAGTGAGAACAAGGTAACAGACGATGGATTTTTATAACTCCATGCATCTTCAGGTCCTAAATTCATACGCATAATACCTAGAAATTGATCCAATTTTCAATGCTAGTAATTTCAGTACCTTTTTACACTTCTTACTTCTTCTCTTTACTTTTTACATGAAAGAAATTAATTTGCATCGTGTTTTGGTAAATGTTTTTAGTTGGTTAGGTGAACAGGCAGCATGAGTATGGCTCAATCTTTTTCCTCCTGCCCTATAAACCTTCGCTATTTCCTCCTTGTATTACAAGTGATCTCTTTTCCAGAGAAATGCCTCAAATGCATAAAAATTATGGCGACATTTGTTTGCTTCTTACTGAAATCATTGGGTGTCACACTTTGCATGTAAACATGACAATCCACACTAAAGAGAGATTGTTCCAATAATCCTCAGCTGTTTATTTTACCTTTGGACTTTAAAGTTTGACCTGAAATTATAATTCAGACTTCATTTTATTATACTCAGTTAAGTGTGCGTTTTATTCAGGCCTTCTCAGCTGCAGCCTTTATTTTCATCTTGGTTTTAGACCTCTTTCTAATAAATACCTGTAAATCTAGTAATGTTCTCTGTATTCCTAAGAAGAAATATTACTCCAATTACAAATGACACAGTTGAGACAGCTGTGCTACGTTGTGCATCCCAAGAGTATTTCAATAGCAAAACATATCTCTCATCAGAATAACTGCTGTTGCTTTTTGAGAATTGTTAGAAACAATTTAGAGAGGAAGTGAGAAGCTTGTGGTTTAGTCACTCTATTCAGCTCCCAAGCTGGGCCACAAGATTCCTGTGTGACTCTGAGAAAGTCCCTTCATCTTTGTCATTAGCTCACTATCCAGGAAAGAGAAGTAATACAGGCATCCTATATAGGCCCCATGAGAGTAACTTTGCTGATTTTAGAGGCACCAATACACCTACTTAAATATTTATTTCAGATGTTACTAATCTCATATCATTTTGCATGCTTTACAGGGACATATTAGGAGGTTGTGATTGAAGTAACACATCTTGGTGTTATTCTGCAGGATCCCAGAGCCAGTTTACCAGACACTTAGCATTAGCACTGTGCATAGTCTTTAGGATATTCTCCTTTCATCACCTGGTTACAAGTGAGAAGTCAGAGAAGAACAGAACTGTAAAGGGGACTTCAGAAGGACATTAGCATTCACTGAAGCCTACATTCAGTCAAATACATAGACCAAGGATTCCACAGACCACAGACAGACGGGGTTGGAGGATCATTCAGAGATCATACAATATGCATAGTATGAGAAAATAATTGTCCTAATGCAGAAACAACTAAGACTATTTCCAGCAGGTATTTGTCTGTCCAGTTCTTTAAAACTGCCACAGCTCCTGATAAATTCTGTCTCAGTGTTTAAAATTCCTCATGGAAAACTCTTCCCAAGCTTAATCTTCCTTGCTACCTATTTATACTGTTTACAATGGATGTAGTGAACAATATTCAATGGTTTTGCTACTGACCACCTTTAACATATGCAAAATCTTCAGTCTTCATTTCTTTATGTTAAATAATTTTATTTGTGGACTCTTCAGTTTGTCTACATCTCTCTTAAAAAACACATACCACGTCTCACACCTAATATGCTTAAGTTTTAGCAGTGAAGTGCCCCATGGAGGGAGAAGCTTTGCAGCAAAGCACAGCAGTGCTCTGTAGAAGATGGAAGCTTATGGCTTAAATTCTTATAAGTATTTCACAAGGTAATCTACAAATGCAGTTCTTTTCTGTGAATGTTGATGGTTAATAGAAAGTTATTTTTTGTGTCAGAATCTATTGATAACTTCACTGTAAATGAATCATTTATGTTCAAATTTCAAATTCATAGCAAGTTACAGATACTGGGTTCAGCAGTTGCAGTAATTTTTCTCCTTAGTAGCTGGTGCAGTGCTGTTGTTTTGACTTTCAGCCTGGGAACAGTGTTGAGAACACCAATGTTTTCAGTTGCTGCTCAGTAATAATTACTCTGACCAAGGACTTCCTGAGTCTCATGCTTTGCCAGGGAGGAGGGAAAGCCAGGAGGATGTCAAGACGGGACACCTGACCCAAACTAGCCAAAGGGGTATTCCATACCACAGTATGTCATGCGCAGGATATAAACTGGGGGCAGTTACCCAGAAGAGTTATATCACTGTTCAGTTGGGCTGGGTATCAGTCGCTGGGTGGTGAGTAGTTGTAATTTCTTCCCTTGTTATTTCCCTTATCATTATTATTATTATTAGTGGTACCAGTAGTGGTTTTGTGTTATACGTTAGTTAATAGACTAGTCTTATGTCAATCTGTGGGAGTTACATTATTTTGTTTCTCCTCCTCTCCTTCTGGGAGAGAGAAAGAGGAAGAGGTGGGAGGAGTGAGAGAGAGACTGCATGGTTTTCTGAGCTACCGCTGAAGTTAAACCACAACAGTAGTATAAGTGAACTAACAGCATTTCTTAGTCCTGTAGCTCAACAGATGAAGCAGCCCTACACTTTTATGTAAGATACATCCTTATAGATACCACTTTTTTAAAGAGACACAAATATATGAAAGACACTTTCTGAAAGTTTCTAATGTGTGCATTTATGGCAAAATCAGATAAAGAGCAGGAGGAAAAAAGTATAGAAAGAAAGAAGAAAGTCAAAATGAAAGCATAAAGATCAAAGATGCATAGAATGTTTTACAAGACGAGATGGATTTGAGGAAGTTGCCAAGAGTTTGAGTGAAATGTAGGTAAGCAGCAACGAAAATAACAAACAAATGAAGGAAGATTCAAATTACTATCTACTCCAGCTGTTTAGGTTTCACTCTTTCATTCTCCATTTTGAATTAAGAACAGCAGGCTGATTTTCAAAGGTGCTACATCAATTTACAACATCTGAACATCCAGATCTACAAGTCTACTACAGACTCAAAAAGACAAGTGGTGGAGCATTTCTCTAAGGGTCCTTAGGTTGTCAAACTTTCTGTATAAATTGTTAAAAGAGGAGAAAATTAATTTTTGTGTATTCACTTGAAGGCATTGCCAAGATGACTGTGTCATTTTCTGCACCAATATCAAAGATCATTATTCCACACTGCTATATTCATCTGTTTTGTATTAACTACTGTACTTGAAGTACCTGTGTTTGTAGGTGTCCAAGTGTGATACCTTGATCCCTTCTACTACCAGTGGAAAATTTGCTCCTGAGTTAAACAAGGCTCATTTTGTGCTCATCACTGTTTTTTCAAACAAGTAAAACATATTCTGGCTCTGGAATGTTAAAAAAATAAAAATGTAGCACCTGAAATATCCAGAGGATAAAACTTCACAATATCACAATAGATTTTAAGTGTTATCTGAATAAACAGTCCTTCTGGTGTAGTAAAAATAGCATTTCCTAATTTGTATTTGCAAGGGCTTGGGAGTGTTGGTCAACGAGAAAGTGAACGTGAGCCAACAGTGTGCCCTTGCAACCCAGAAATCCAACCGTATCCTGGGCTGTATCAAAAGCAGCATGACCAGCAGGTCTAGGGAAGCGATCTTGCCCCTCTACTCTGCTCTTGTGAGACCTCACTAGGAGTATTGTGTGCAGTTCTGGTGTCCTCAGCACAAAAAGGACATGGAACTGTTGGAACAAGTCCAGAGGAGGGCCACGAGGATGATCAGGGGACTGGAGCACCTCCC
>JASSUY010014855.1:0-27112 GCA_032466535.1 Forpus xanthops
GCGGTTGATGGATGTTGGAAGAATATTTTTTGGATTCACTTGGGGAAAGCAGCAAGTTTTGAGGCTTATTTCTGTACTAAAAGCACAGTATCTGATGTCACCAAAGTTCCCATCTCCAAAACTCTAATGCATGGCAGATGCAAAAAAGCAGGTGACTGTTTGTGGTAGCAGTGGAAAGAATTACATTTCTGCATGCTGCTTACAATGCAGTGTTTACCATGTGAAGCATTTCGCACATACTTTTATGAAGCAGAGTATTCTGCTTGATCTATTGATTCTTATTGATCTATTCTCCTCTGACAATGTGCACAAAGCATAAACGAGAGGAAGTTTGATGGATTTGAGAAGCAAAAAGATCTGCTCACATTTTATCACACATTAATATAAGTAATATTTGATAAATTAATGACATACATATCGGAATGGTTGTGCCTCTTTACATACTGTCGGGAGATGATCAGTTATGTCCAGTCCTGGGATGATGGTTTTTATGCATAATTTGGGACCCATGGAGTGCCTTAACTCTTCAATGTCAAAGGCATGCATTTCTCTCTAAACTTGCTCCTGGCCACGCAAAGAGCATCAATTCTGTTTTATGCAAGGATCACTTGTGTAATGATTTTTTTTACAAAGTAAAAAGATCATTGCAGTGTCAGAATGAGGGTTTGATTCCCTATTCTAGAGAATTGCTAATTCTCTCTCTCTGCCAAGGGGCCTATCAGTCTTAAGTAATAGGGATCCAGTTCCCTGTGGCCTGAGTCCCTTTCAGTCATCATTTCATTACCAAACGAAGCTGATAGTCCATGGTTAGAACTTTGCAATTCAGAGCTCAAGAAGCCCAGCTCCAGAACCCAAGCTTCTACTAAAGTGTCGTACAAGAAACAGTTTGCAGGGAAATTTGTAAGATGAAGGACTGTAAGGCAGCCAGGAAGCAATGCTGATGCACATGACAGAGCTCAGCTTCCACCAAACCACAGGAAACATGAATCCATCATAAACATAAATTTTGAAGGATGTGGAGCTTGTTAGGGCAAGTCAGTGGAGGCCACGGAGATGCTGTGAGGGCTGGAGCAGCTCTGCTCTGGAGCCAGGCTGAGAGAGCTGGGCTGGGGCAGAATGGAGAAGAGAAGGCGCCTGAAGGGGAGACCTTAGAGCAGCTCCAGTGCCTAAAGGGGCTGCAGGAAACCTGCAGACGATTGGGGTTTTTCTTGGTCTACTGGAAGGTGTCCCTGCCTGTGACAAGGGGTTGGAACTGGATGAGCTTTAAAGTCCCTCCTAACTCAAACCAGTCTGGGAGTCTGTGATTCATAGGCTTATTCTTCAGCTACTTTTGAAAGGTTTCTTTCATTTTACTTCCTATTTCCCTGCAAGCTGTTTCTTCCAGCAATTTTGGAACTTCTGCTATGAGAGTAGATGTGGTATTCAGTTTTAATACAAATTAAACAGCCACTTTCTTAGTGACAAGATAACAGATCTAAAACTGAGTCCCAAGCACCATTTCCCTGCTTATCAGTCCTGTTCCATCTTCACCCTTGTAATTTCATGTTCCTTCTCTTTGTCTCTTTGTGATATCTTGCATATAACTGGGGGATACAGATGTTTTTCATATATTAGATTACTGTAGATGAGTTTTCCGTGATAAAACAGTTCTCTAGCTCCTTATTCTCCACAGACTTTGAAATACTATATCCCTGATTTTAAGTTAGAATGACAAATCTGAGCAAAATCCAGAGACACAGAAAGCTCCAGAGGAGTAAATATATATATATATAAAATATTTAGCATGAGTTATGCAATATTGAAACTAAGGGAGATTTGAAGTCAGTGTTGATGTTTGCAAAACATTCTTGGTTTTGATACCAAAAAATGCTTAGCCTCTTAACAAATAAACTCATAATCTCCTATATCTAACTTCCTAATTTTCTGTAGAATGTCTCTTCGAAGTGTTAGCATGTACTGCTTAAAACTTCTGCCTTGCATATCGACAGGTTAAAAGCACAGTCTACATAGAAGTTTCTTTTGCTTCAAAAATCTGAGTACTCTGAATTTTTAAGGCTTTCTAATAATACATCTTTTTTTGTTAAATATAAAGGGTGAGAGCCCTTACAGGGTCACTTTCAGTGCAGTGAGAGCCTCAGTCCTCCTGCTCATAGTAGTCAACCTCAAGGTTTACTTACCCAACCATTGGTGCTGAGGTTACCACTTAAAGGGGTCAGGTGCAAAGACTATTCGCTCCATTATTTCTTCACTAGAACAACAGTTGCTTTCTCTCTGGAAAGGGAAAGGTGACCAAGGTCATTTTTCTTCCATCTGCAGGAGAAGAGGAACCTTCCAGAAAGAGAGAACATGTAACAAGTTAATTCGCTTCTTATTTGGCTTGAATATAAGAACCTTCTTTGCATGCAATACATGCAATATTGTTGAACACATACAGAAATTAGGCAGACACAGACCCATAAGATTTTGTATTTGTCAAAATTGTTTTAAGTGTGAAATCCTAAATTCTGGAAGACTTTAGGTCCCCTGATTTTCCAGGGTGTAGAAATGCTGATAGATATGTAAAAGTCAACAGATTAGGTAGATGCAGATGACTTGTATGGCCACCACTCATGATTTCTTACGCAATTTTAGGGAAGAAAGCCTGTTTTCAAACATAATGTTGTAATCCATAATATTTTGTAGTCTTTTGTAAAGCTGTTTAAACACAGCTAATCTTAGGGGTTTGAGTTTTATATGGTATTGACAAGCATGTCTAATCAATAGAATCATAGAATCACGGAACGACTTGGGTTGGAAGGGACATTAAATCTCATTCAGTTCCAGCCCCTCTGTCACAGGCAGGGACACCTCCCACTAGACCAGGTTGCTCAAGGCCCTCTCCAATCTGGCCTTGAACTCTATTTGTGCTATAATAGACTAAGGGACAATTGCTCATTTATAAAGAAAATAAAAAAATCTATGTCCATTTTCCCTTTAAGTGATATCCCATTTCTTCAAATGTTATTTTCTTTTCCAGGAATTAAAATATGGAAGGACCAATGACTCACAGGAAAGTATTTTTTGCAACAGATATAACTAAATACGCAGGCACTGTGCATATTTACATTGTTCCAACCCTCTTCATATCCTTATTTATGCATTAAATGTTAGACAGAATAAAAATTATTTTTGCAAGATTAGAAATTAGGCAGGGATGGTGGCAAGGAGGAATAAGAAACAAACAGAAACCTGATTATTTCAGATACCACCATTGGGATTGTGTAATTAAGTGCATTCCTCATTTCATTTCAAGTTCAATCACATTGTTCTTAACAGTCAGCAGCCTTCCCCCCCACACCTTTCGTGTTGATCTCCTCAGTCCTCAGAAGGGCCACTGGGCAAAATGAGTTCTTGCATCTTTGATTAGCTGGAAAGCAATCTGTTTCCAATGTTTCAGTATCTGTTCAGTTCAGTGAGTCGCTGTCTGAGGCTCTTGTTTACAATAAGATTTAGTAAGAGGCAACACTGTCAGATTGCAGATAGATCACAAAATACTAGTAAATATGTGGGGGTGGGAAGATGATGGGTTTATCTTTGAGTAGCTGTGAAGCAGGAATACGAAAACTGTGCTACCTATACAATGTTTATCAGTTACATAAAGGAATATTTTACTTATCAAAACTCAGTGGTATCCTGGATTCGAAATGCTTTGCCTTTAGCTAACTGCAGTTCTTCACTGCAATAATGGCAGTGGCAATTAGGCCTGTTAAGTGTTTGCTGCTGTGTCCCTCAGTGTTAGTGACATGGCAAAGGTGTTCATGGGAAAAGATCTCAATGGTCATCTGCTTTAAAGAGAAAAGATTTATCTTGTAATTGCAATAATATTACTTATGTGTTGCAATGCATTTAACATTCCTCACCTCCTGAATGAAAGAAGTATCATGACACTTATTTTGCTGTAGGAAAAACTCATGCAGAAGGATGAAGAGGCTCATCGAAGTCATCCAATAAACTGGTGGCACAGCCAGGAACAATGTGAGTCTCTGCTGTCCCAGTCTGATGCCCTGCCTGTGTTCCCTCAAAAGGCTTCACAAACATAGCAAACACTCCTCATAAACTGATAGATTGTGATTTCCTATTGACTTTTCTTTGAAAATCACCGTTAAGCTGTAACCAGCCCAGGTGTTTCCCCTAACAGTGTTTGTAACACTAAGGACACTTACAGCTACTGGGATGCAAAGCACATCTGTCAAAAGAAAATCCTCATTAATAAAGTATTAGAATTCTGGATTTTTTACAAAGCCTTAATGTGACACAGAACCCCTTCTCACTGCTTGTCATAACTTTGCCTTTGAAAACAATGAAGCCACATCAGTGGATTCACTGAAAGGATGAATTTTAATCCATTCTTTTCTCTCTTAATAGCAGTGAGGAAAGCAGGTGCTATGAAAAGAAATAGCTGCAAAAGGCATGTGAAAGCAAACAAGCTGTTCTAGCTCTTCTGCTTTTTTGCATATACCATGAGGGTGGAGGTGATGCTGCGCACAAATTGTGTGTTGCCACACGCATTTGGCCAATCATTCTCTCATTGGAAGGGATGCTGCCTGGGGGAGGCATTTGATTCATTTGCACATGGCTTACTGAAATTCAGCCTCCGTGTTAATATTTATCATATTAAGTAACCTTATTGTATTTTGTAACCTCAGCCTTGTTATTCTGCTGAAAGAGCGCAACAGCAATTTAACACTACACTAAATTAGTTGTTTTAGTGAAAAATTTTTTGCCTTTTCAAACAGAGCTCCCAAATTTCCACATCAGTAACGGGTATGAAACTTGAAGGCATTTAAATTATTAAATTTGCCTTGCAATGACTGGGTTTTAATTAACAAAACTCACAGTGGCAGTGACTGGCACAAATAGATGCTATAGCTAATTACTAAGGTGGCATGAGTTGAGATGTAAAATGTAGATTTAATTTTGGAAAAAAACAATATAAAAGTTCAACCCAACATCCCTTATGAAGATAACGGATTGCACCAGTGAGATGACCTGTCTCTTACAGGAAAGTGGATTTTGTCAGCATATTTGCATGTAATACTCTGCTGTATTTACCATAGCCTTTCCCAGAGGCAGTTGCTCATACATCTGTAATGCCTATTCATCTCTCTGATTAAACAATTGAACCCCCTTGAAGCTTTTCTATTTTTACATATTTTGATCCATTTGGTCACTGTAGGGATGTTTTCAAAGCTGTCTAGAAGCATGTGATGAGTCTTGGAGTCCTCAAAGGCAATGACATCTTCTAATTAACAAACTGCTCTGACTAGATTAAAATTGTATCCCCACAAGTTCATGGCTAAGAAAAAGGATTTGGAAATTAGCTTGACAATTTGCTTGATTTGGGTTTC
This sequence comes from Forpus xanthops, assembly GCA_032466535.1. Classification (NCBI taxonomy): domain Eukaryota; kingdom Metazoa; phylum Chordata; class Aves; order Psittaciformes; family Psittacidae; genus Forpus; species Forpus xanthops. Next base: position 5,388 of record JASSUY010014855.1, read on the forward strand.
GTTATGCTTTATTGCTCTCATGGTTTTTTATATCAAGTCTTTTCTAGAAGGCAGAGAGTAGGGAAAGAAAGACCAGAAATTGGAAGTGAAGTAGAAATGGAAAGAAAAGGAACAGAGAAAGGACTAAAGAATGAGATTTCAGTTACATCTAGTCGTGATAAATCAAAAGTTGCTAAAAAGCTGGGATGAATATGTCTGTTGTTTTCCCTTGCTATATTTTACCCAGAAAGTCAGCAAGTGGCTGACTATTTTCCTGTGTAATCCATGCAAATCATTTGGGCAAAGGTTCTGTTTTCTGGACTCACCATCTGTTACTGTTTCTTAACACTTGAGAGTTAAAAAGTTTGGATATTAAAAATCGCTTTTTGTTGTGTTTAAAAACATATTCTGATTGCATATTTCACAACACGTGCTGCAAAAATGTTAATTTTATATTCATGATTTCCAATTAATTTTCTGTGTTCCATAGACCACTCTTTTGTTAATGTCCCTTTTAACTGAGTCTTTGAGATAGTTGATTTATTTTAAGAATGAGTGCCCAAATATCTCCTGGTCTTAGCTCATTTTTAAGGTCCGTGTGGGATGAGGGGATCTGCTTTGGTACACTCTCAAGCCACAAGACTTCTTAGCCCTGAGGCTAAAGACTGGATAGTCAGCCATAACAACGGAGACTTCAGACTCTGTTCTGAATGCAGACTAAACATCTGTCAGCACATCAGGAAAGAGTTTTCTATGAAATGATGGAAATGTAGCTAAGAGAGCCTTCAGGGCATCAACTGTTATAGAAAAATCTCATTCTAATATTGCCCAAAGCACTAATGGTAAATGCTCCCCTCTGGATTAAAGTGTATCTTTGATTAATCTCAACCAATTTCTCCATTTCATTACATTGAAAAATATAACATTTAGATTAAAACCTGTTAGAAGTTTCCCGAAAGTCAGAAGTTATGCCAGTAATTTCAAACTTCTGACAACTTTATATCTGAGGTATATGCAAAGTGACTAGGTTTACTAAAAATGTCTGGTCTAGCTGTAGAAAAAGGATGCAATCAGCATAAAGCATGACACAATGTTTTTTTTTGGTTTAGCATGATTTTATATATTCACCAGAATGCATGAAAGATAATAACCAAAATGTGACCTACTAATTTCTAATGTAATCAGGGGTAGGTCTCTGACTGTTGTCAGGTGTCTCTATGGACTTTAAGGAATTCAGGCTTCTAGCCCCTGGCACAGTAAATATGTGTTCATCTGTTGTCTCACTCATATACATCCTGCTATTGCCTAGTACTAGGATAGCAGTATTAGGTGCACAAGGGGCTTGTAAGAGGAACTAATTGATGATACAGTGGGGGTGACAAAGGCATCTAAACTGATCAACAGTATAAAGCTAAGCTGAGAGAATTAATCAAAGGACAATCATCTTTTCAGATTATAGATAGAATATATAGTAATATGCTGCAGATTCGAGAGGCACGCTGAGAAGTTTGATTCTCTGTCAGTTTGGACTCATAAAACTAATGTGTTTTTAAAGAGAGTGTTGAAAACACATTACTTGTTATAATATCATCTATTATGAAAAAAGCCCAACACCAGAACGTACTTGTTCTTACTGTTGGTTAGGAATGTGCCTTAATTCTGCAGACTCTAAAGTGTGCAAGAAGTGAAGTTGTAGGAAGAAACTGTCTTGCCAAAATGATTAGGCAGAGGAAACAAGCTGCAGCTCACTGTAACAGTACCCTGCAATTTCTTTCTTATTGTTGTAATAAAAATGTATATAATCAGTCTTTTCAGCCAGAGCGAATTTGATGAATTGATGCTTACATACTGCAAAATTACGCTCCTTTGCTGAAAGTGAATACAACTATGCCAAGTTAGATATGAAGTATAAATTAGATTTTTACTGTGAAAGTGGAAAAGAGAAACGATAGCGGTGTTTTGGGCAGACAGAAATTGCTCAGGTTTCAGGGATGACAAGGTTATGATTCCAGCTTGTGCAAAAACTGAAAACCAATCTTTCTTAACCATAGCCCCTCATGAATTTCATACAAGTGAAGACACTTGCTAAACCATGTTAAATCATTCCCTCAGAGTGGGAAGGAGAGCAAAAGGTGCTGTCCTAGGCTTGACTCCAGTGTTAATCATAGAATCATAGACTTGTTTGAGTTGGAAGGCACATTCAAGGTCATCTACTTCCAACCCCCGATTATTAATTACAGTATATTTCCCCAGAAGTCACCCATGACATTTTCACATCAGAAGGTGGCTGAAAATGCCTCAACTCTGCCAGACAAATAGCATTTTGGGATTGAGATAGTCTTTATAGACACTTTGATATCTATAGCCTTCTCGATTAGGGACCACTAGGTACTACTGGAAAGCTGTAAGAAATACAAGCTTAGGAAGATTGGGATGCCTTTAAAAATACTCTTTTTTTACCTAGAAAGCAAATCTCTTTCAAGGATGTTTGCTCAGTGAGACATCCTCTCCAGCTCCATTCTCTTCTCTGTAGGCAGGGCTTATGGTGTTAATGAAGTCCTCTGACAATTGCAGTCCTCTAAACCCCTTTAGGTAAAAAGCCTGGATTTCCCACTGTTGTGACATAAAGAAACTTGTATCATTCACCTCTTGACTGGAAGAGAGTGGAAATTTTCCTATTGCTTTCAGTGTTTCCAAACTTTCTTAGTTTTCTGAAAGAATTCCCTGTGAAATTGCAGTCTTGGCACTCATGTTCATGTTTATCATTTCTTAAAAACCATCAACTGGATTACAGTTTTAGACAAGACTTACTTAAATCCTGACATTTACTCTAAATTACAGATTAGTTTATCAAAATGTCCTTCTTTACTCTCGTAAGGTATAGGAGCATCCTCACCACTGCCAACACGGCCGTTATCTTCACTTATGTTGTGCAAAGTATTTTAGCGTTCACACAGAACATCATCTCAACATGTCTTTGTGGCTAATTCAGTTGAAACATCCCAGTTTCCTTCCAAGAACCCAATTCTCTCCTCAGACTGCTGAAATAGTGTTACATTGCTAAGAACTGTCAACAGCCAGTACCAAAACCTTGCAAGCCCCTTCTCTTACAGATGGAAATCTGAAACTCCTCCAAAACCAATAAATAAAACTGAGATTCCTACTGCATATTTTAATCATCTCAGAAAACATTTCCAGATTCTTGGAGATGTTCTGCTCTTCATTTGCATTTATTACTATTCCTGAGGAGTAGTTACTCCCCAGTTGCAATCCCTCAATAAAAATCCACTCAGAGACATTGTTGGTGGAATACAGAATTTTGATTAAGAATCTAAGCTGACTTAAATCATAATACATTGCTATAGCTCACCGATTTGCTTTAATATGCTAATAGAAATTCCTCTGGTGCACAATGCTATTTTGTTGTGATTTTCAAACAAAATCAAGCATAAACTTTATAACAGTGTATTAGTGCCTTGTCTGTGTCATTTGCTGAACTTAAAATTTGAAGGAAGAAACTGTATTCAGAACTGCTGCTTTTCACTTCAAAGCTCACCATTATGACCTTCACAGTTTTGTCTAGCTCAGGACCATGAGCCCTGACACCAATTACAGCTTGAGCAAAGCTCACAAGTGAGGAGGAGCATGGTCCCACAGTGACCGCGGTGCCGTTGCAATGTACACCTGAGTGATTCTGTTCCTGCGTTACCTTTTCCTCTGCCCTTTGCTACCAACTGAAACAGCAGTTGTTCAGGCTGGTTTGCTTGCTTAGCTGCTCAAATTCACACCCGATTCCTGAGCTGAAGTGACCTAATTTTCCCTCACATTTAAAAATACAGGTTTTGCTTACTGACTTTAAACAGACTGTCCTATGGTGTTTATTTGTAAGTCTTCAGTACACAAGTCTGAAAACTGTTGGCTTCCTTCTTTGGCTAAAAACTAGGTTAATTATGAGAAGCATCTGCCAATCTGGAGAGCACAATTCTGTTGTCCTGGCCATGTGGCACACACATCATTAAAGACATAAAAGCCAATTTAAATTAGGAAGAACATTAGGAAAAAAAGATATTTAATTACAACAAGGATTTCAAGAAAAAAAAAAATCCTCTTTTTCTTTCTGAAGTGACCTGCTGGAAGTCTCAGAACATTATTTGCAAGGGGGCAATTCAGGTGAGCTGGCCAAGAGTTCCTCTCCAAGTCACTGCCAGACCACACATTCACAGCCAGTAGGTAATTAATGACAACCATTCTAGGCTGCCTGCCTTCACAGTTTGTCCTCTGGCACTTCTGAAGATCAGAACAGCCGGTGGCCTCAATCTCCAGGACCCCACTCCTGCGCTGAGAGCAGTAAATACTGAAAAGACAATGGCACTTTCCCTTACTCAAAGTCTGTGCAAACAGGGAACATGATAAATGATCTGTGAACAGTAACTCTACACAGAAGTGAACATTTGAAGCTCCCATCTCTCCCTATCTCCTCTCCTGCAGATAGATGGTACAGTTCAAGGGACAGCTCTCCATCCTGCCAACTCCAAAACACTCCGCTTTATTTTATAAGGGATGAGCAACAATACACAAGTAAATCTTTACATTCTCTAGAAATGCTTCATAACCTTTCACCAAAAGAACAGTTGCACATCCCCAAGCAGCACAGGCTTCTTTATTAAATTGCTTGGTTGGAGTTTTTCAAAACCAATCTATTCTCTTCCTCCTGAAAGGTACTGTATTGAGAATCTGGACATTGATGTGTGCTTCTCCACTCTGTTCTGTCTCAGCATTGTGCTGGAAGCACTGATCGAGATGGGAGTATTCTGTTTACTCTCAACAAAGACGACACATACTCATATGGTTTAGTGCTAGGGTTTTTGCTGAACATTCAAGGATTCAGTTTTAAAGTCATGACTTAGAATAATTTAGATATAAAGAGTACGAATTTAAACCCTCTAATTTCATACCATGATATCTGGCAGGTTCTAAGTGGTGTCCAGGAAACTCATGTTCTTCAAATATTTGCAAATGCTCTTAAAAGGTAGAATGATGTAGTTGCAGGACATCATCCGTAAACACCAATGCAAACACAGGAACTTCTTTGCAGAAGGGACATCATCAGGAAACAGATTAACAGATGAAAGTATCACTCAAATTATTGGCTAAAACCCATGGGGATTGTGCATATATATTGAATGTGTACCCACTGCAACTTCATCTCAATTTGAATATTCAAGAGAAGTCCATTCTGAAAACCATAGAATCATAGAATAGTTAGGGTTGGAAAGGACCTCAAGATCATCCAGTTCCAACCCCCCTGCTATGGGTAGGGACACCTCCCATTAAACCATGTCACCCAAGACTATGTCCAACCTGGCCTTGAACACCACCGGCGATGGAGCTTTCACAACTTCCATGAGCAACCCATTCCAGTGCCTCACCACCCTTACAGGAAAGAATTTCTTCCTCAAATCCAATCTAAACAACCAAACAGCATATTTGGATTTCTGAAGCAAGTTAGATTCAAACCAAGGTCAAGATGCAACGTTGTAAATTCCCTTTTAATACTTAAGCATTTTTTTTTATTCTACTAACCGCAGGGATTTACTGCCACTAACATTTCTTTATACAGTCTGTGTCAGGGGACTTCACCATGCTCAAATGGTAGCAGACGAGTTGTAGCTGCAGCTAGCGTGCACTGTTTTCCAGGTACGTTGTACAAGTGCCATTGTGTGCTATTAACAAGCAGAGTAAATGTTAACCAGTTCATTGGAATTACCCTTTCTTTAAATAATGAAAGGAGCTCTTTGATATCTGCTGAAGCATTCCCAAGGAGCAAATAAAGACAGCTCTGCTTAATTAATTTGTATCTTTTCCACCAAGAGTTTTAACCTGCCTAAAACCAAATATAAGAAGGTTAAACGATGCTGTACTTGTCAGCTGAAAACATATTGATAGAAAGCTGCTAAATCTTTATTTTGCAGAAGTGGATAGTATATTTTCAAATCTGATACAGCTGCCATTGAAATAAACTAGTCCCAAGAGGCTATAAAAAGGAAAAGATTTTAAAGTTAGCATGATAACTGGGCTAGAGGACTATCATCATTTAGATGCTTATTCCTTTTCTAAACATCTCATCTCTTCCTTATTGGTGACATATCGAAAGTGCACCTTCCTGAATTGTGTAAGGGGAGGGGGTGTTATTGCAAGAACAATAAATCATTTATGACAGGAAACTTCCTATCTTGATGCTATGGGCAAAATTAGGGTAATGGGTAACAAATATCCATGCGAGTAAAGTTAAAACTATTTTCCATTACCAAAAAATATGTGCTGTTGGAGCTCTGACTGACAGACACTTACAAAGCTTTGTTGCCAAGATGATGGCTTTGGCAGCGTTTCAGTTGCATCCATGGGTGTGTGTAGCCTAACAAAATATATGATAGCTGCATGAATGTTCCTTGGAAGCCTTTATTAACTGGTGATGGTAAGCTAATAATAAAATAACAATCTGTGCAGGGCTGATGTTTTTACTGTAATTTAATAACCCAAGAAGAATATATTTTAGATCACTTATTTCCTTTCAGTAACTTCTAGAACTGTTTGAGTTTTGTTCGGCTATTTTCTTCTCCCAGAATATCCAGTGAAAATAAGTACTGGAGCATATTGCTTTTCCAGTGTGCTGTGCTTTGATAAATAACGGGCTTTGTGGTAGTAAACCTCATCCTTTTAAAAGCCTGAGGCTTGAAGGGACCTTCCCACACCAGTCACGTGCCAACATTACAAACTGTAGTAGGACTGGACCCTGTGAAATGCCGAGTGTCAGCAGTTTCCTGAGTGTTTAGACATGCACCAGGTAGCATAAAGCTCCTATTGCATACTAAGACTGTAAATAAGTACAGATAAATGCTAGTGCAACACTACCATAATCCTTAGCTTTCCTCAGCCCTTCCAGAGGCTTTATGTGCCCCACTGATGCTAAATCCAAGTCTGCCCTGGCTCCTTCTGAATAAGGACAGCCAAGGAGCAAGGTGACCTAAGCTACAGGGACTGAGATGTGGCAATCACCCCAATTCTCCACCAAGCCTATAGCATGGCAAGGAGTAACCACACCATCTTCAGTGTCTGCAAGTCTCCCAGCTACCAACCTCTTAATACTCTCTGCCAAAGCTTCCTTCAAGCTTTCCTGATCTTCCTAATCCAACAAACCTGCACCCGTCTCTTCCTTATCAAACTAGACAAAATGTGTCACTTTATGTCTAACTATAGCTCCCTCCCATCGTTTTCTCATCCCACTAGCAACCCACTCAGCAGAACAGCCTGGCCCAGGCTGAATCTTTTCACATTGCCAAGTATGACTTGCTGCAGCCTCAGCTTGTTCCAGGGCAGTTTCCTATAAAACACTTACAGACTGTATGTCCTAACTGCATGCTGTAGATAAGAGTTAATTATTAGAGCTAGATAGAATAAACAAGTAAAATATTTTCAAGACATACAAAAGTGAATTGTTCATGTCCTTCACAAGGATCATAGGACACTGAACATAGCAAATAATTAAGAGCACTTGAAAATAGTAGCTGCATGTTTTTTTTAGGTAGGCTAAGTACTTTGAATGCATTCCCTGTTTAAAAGGAGTCCTTAATGGCATGAACTAACTTATGTTTAAAGAGTAATTCAGACATAAGAATTCTGGGATGGTTCAAGGAGAGAACAAACATAAATGGTTTAAGACAAAGTCACTTGAGCAATATAAACCAATTTTAGCTCCTACTCAGCTTTTATTGACTCAGTGTGCTCAGTGAGCCAAAAGACACTCTCAGCTGCCACACAACAAAGTTGACAGACATTTCCAGCAAAGCAGAACAGGTTGTTGCCATTGACTCCTGTGTGCAGTTTCTCTAATTATATGTCAGAGAAAGATACAATAATGACCTAGAATTTGGTAGCAGATATTTATTCCTCTTCCTTGGCCTGCATAAAATCTAACTAAATTCACCCATTAAATAGTAGGCTCCATATTCGTACTTTTATATGCTTGTTATCTAAGCATACTGTTTGGGAAGATGATTTATTGTAGGTCAGCATTTGCTTATCCTTAGGCGTTTGCAGCACAATTTGTTATTTCCCATACTTAAGTGAAACATATGATCATTCAGCTCTACTAGAGTTTTTTTACAGAATCATTAACTTTTTTAGCACAGCCTGAACATATTGGAAAAGGAAGCTTATTCCCATTGCTTTAAGTTACAGGGGTGAATGAAGAACATGAACTATTCCACAATTTGTCTCAAGAACATTATAAATAATGAATCTGCTAACATACGGTCACTGAATGTTGCTATTCTTGTTTTCATCTTTAGGATGATGGTAAACCCCATTTTTCTCCCTACGTATCCTCTCTCACACCACCTGAAGAAATTCAGCTTTTGTCTAAGTAAGAGCAATTGTCATTCCTCATGTAATCCTTTTCCCTCCACAGTTTGGGAGTGACCAGTTGGATCTTTGGTGCCTTTTTCCTCAAGACTCCTAGTTAGTCCCTGAAGGCATTCTTTAGTTTCCTTTTATCTGCTACCACCTCTTTGACTTGTGGACTCTTTAACTACCTTGAAACTTATAGGCCAAATTTTCTCTCTGTCCTCAAGAAGCCAAGAGAGCCAAACCAAGTTGATGCACTCTTGGTCAGTTGTCTTTCCTGTTGCTTGTGACTGGACAGGGAAACTCAAGTCTGAATAGGTCACAGAAGAAATGACAGGAAATCCAGTGCTGGAGAGAACAGAGACCTTGTCAGAACCCCATGGGGATATGGAAGGTGGAGATCAGCCTTGTCTGTTCCAGGGGGCAGGGAGGCAGCTGGGCAAAGGCATAGCTCTAAACCAACTATGCGAGCTGGTCTCAGAGAAGGGTGGGAACTGGGGATATCAGGAAGCATGGAAAGGTATTTGGAGATGTGGGAAGATGGAAAAATTCCAGCAGCATGATCTGAAAAGGAGAGTGAATAGAATGAAGAAAAGAGAGCTTTTGGGAAGGGGGAAGCTAGTGAGATTTGTTCACTATTTTAGTGGGATTTCCATACGCAGATCTGTGTGCTCTGTTAGCCTGGCCTCTCCCATTTTTCAGAAACACCAGACTGGATGGCTTTTTCCCTTTCTTTGCAGAAGGAAAGTCACACACAGAGAGAAACCCACTGCAGAGTAGCATGACATGGCTTGAGCCTGGTGTCTACACAGCCTCCTGGGTACCTCAATGTCTCCCTTATTTTTGAAGGTTTTCAAACTGGCTCCCTTTCTATTCAGCCTGGAAACCTATTTATAGCTTCTCACAGCACTTGGTGACTTCTTGGACTCCATTGCAAATTGCCTTAGTTAATACCTTTTTTCACAAGAATACAGCCTCCAATTTAATACAGCTATAAAAGCATGGCTTGAGCTCTGTTGATTTCACTGTAAAGCAGAAATATTTGGGTTGGTTTAATAATTGATAAGACTTTTGGACTGTAATAAACACAATTTTTTTTTTAATCAGCTTTTTATGCTTGGCAGATTAAACTAATACAAGCGTTCTTCAGATGTGTGTTTCTGAGTATGCAGGGACTGCAAAACAATTATATAAAATCATTAAAAAGATTAATAAGCTAGACAAAGTCAGTGAAAAAATATACTTAAAGGTTAAGTGATTCCAATAAGCATAGAACTATATTTTGTAAGATGATGAACAATCTGAAATGAGATGTTATAACAAAATCAGTGTTCACTGCTCAGTATGCAAGTGCTTAATGCAGAGAAGTAAAATTTGTGGAGATCCTGACTGGTTCTTAGCAATATCCCATGCAACTCTAATCAATTACACAACGTCATTCATGCAGAAAATTACTCAGAGGTAGTTATGGATCTCAATTCTCCAGAATGTCTCCTGTATGAACTACACAGAGGTATCGCTAATAAAGAACACCGGACTGTAAGTAAGAATTTGCCATAAAACAAGCCCAAACCAGCTACTAATAATGAAACCCATCCCATCTTTCCTGTGATACAACCCAACTACCGTGTAGAGGGACAAAATAAAATGAGCAAGTAATTCTGCTTCCGGTACTTTCTCACCAGTGGCATTTCCTAGTTCATAACCAAATGTGACACCCCATGAACAAGCAAGAATCTCTCTGGAAGCTCACTGACCCTGCAGCCCCTTGCACAGTGTCTTGCTCTGGACTATGTACTTCCATGCTGAGCCCCAGTTTCTGTATAGAGCTTGGTGACCAAGGACGGCCTGCAGTGTGGCGGCCGTTCCGGCACGAGGAGCACACCACAGCAAGAAACATCTTTGTGAAATTCTGCAGGAGAATGGAGAGTTCAAGGACAAGTCAAGGACAAGTCATGCAATGAACAAACCTATATGTGAGCTGGATGGATCTGCACAACTTCCGTTTTACAGCAGGACAAAATCTATCAGGATAAAGCCAAGATGCTGGGGCTATGATTTTTGATCATAGGAATCCTACTAATTACTGACAGCCTGTGGTAACCTGGGACTGTTATCTGTCACCTTCACTTCTATTAATTTATTTTTTCCATGCAGTTATAGTTCACATCTAAAAGCTTCTCTGGTGCGAGTTACAGCCACAGCTAGTTAAGGAAAAGGAATGGAGATTTTCTAACATCACTCCCAGAGCTGTCCAGACAAAATTTGAAATTTAAAAGTAAAATGCTTGGAACGTTCCAGAATATTTTCATGTTACAAGCAGACATTTTCTGTTGCCCAAGAACCTTCCCCACAGTGTTTTTACAGAGCTAGTACCAGTAAAGTTGTCTGTGTATCAACACTGATCTCTTTTCCTCTCTCAGGCCAATTATTCAAATCAGTAACTGTTAGTACTTAGTGAAACTTCTTGTTTCTGATCACATTAGAAGTCAATAGAACTTGTCAGCCAACATGCAATGCATTTTCTAATTAACAAAGCTCATGCCAATAATATCTATGGTGGCATTCTGCTTAATAGAAACACTGAATATATATTCACTGCAGAGGTAAACACTGACCAGCACATTACTTTTCCCCCAGAAAGGAGAAAAAAACCCCAACACTTCTAACATATTCAGTCTTTGAAGACACCCACATAAAAAACTTGCATTCAGGATTGATGCAGATAACAAGGGCTGAACAAATGACATTGAGGAGTGACAGAAATTGCACATTGAATTATGTGGCAGAAAGGGACAAAACACATACATTTCCACCCCTCCTCTGCCTAATGTGCTATCTATTAGCATGATGCTTAACTGAGACAATTGATCTTGTCCTTGCAGCTATACGTTTTCACAAAAGTACTTTCATTTCTGCCGGGTTGTGGATGTCAATAGCACTATATTGATGAGTGGGCTTAGAAGTGCTCATAAACCACAGGGTGCTCTGAATTTCCTCTGCTACTTGACTGCGGAGCTGATTTCTTTACATGGCTTTGGCAGCACCAGCAAACTAGCAGTAAGTATAATTGTGCTTGGTTATCTAAAAGCCTATTAAGCTGCTGATGTACACGGGCTTGGGAGCCCATACTGTATGTGAGAGCACAGGCCATGTCTGGAGTCAGACTTGCTAGCTGTAAGGGTAACAAAACTTGCTTGGGGAGGGCTATGAAAGCATACAGTGTCATGCTTTAAAGTCTCAGCTGAGAGTTAAGCAGTAACTGTTTTATATGAGGTTGGATTTTCCAAATCTGGCTTGCAGAATAAACCCCACTAAGAATCAAATGCCCAAGTACAGTTGAGGACTCATCAAGTGAGTATCATCTGATGCTTACTGAACACTTCCATTGACTCTAGATCACTTTAGACAAGCTTGTAAATATACATAAAAGAGCTGAGAAAGCCTCATTTAGTAAACAGGGAAAAAAATATAACAAGCATCTGCATCCAGAAATCAGGACCCACACAACAGAGCACTGGCTACAGGCATCCTTATTCCATCAATCTCAAGCTAGATCCAAGCACTGTGACTATTGTAACATTTTAGCATGCTACAAGCTTTCCTACCTACAAGATTTATCATAAATACCACTGGTTTATTCACAAATGATAAATTTTTATCATTTCCTCCAGGGCAATTTTCTTAAAACAATGTATTCTTTCAACCTTTAAACATTGCCATGCTCTACAGGCTGATGTATTACCTTTTAATTTCAGACACACATGACCTTTACTGCCATAGTTTCCCTTAATACCTATTATTGTTATTATTTATGCAGTTCCCAGGACCACACAAGACATAAGTTAATATACTGTCCTTTGAAGTACTGAATGTAAACTAGGTTACCCATAGGAATTTATTACTTAAGCTTCCTCTTTCATCATATCATTATGAAATTTAATATCTTTTTTATAATGCAATTCCCCAAATTACAGATTCATGAGGGATTATGTGGCTGTAAAGCCATTTCCACATAGAATGACTTTTTCAGGTACTAACTCTTAAAACTCCAGAAGTGTTGTGATGAGAACTTAAAGGTACAACCCAACCACAAGAACAATGCCCTGTATGTGTTTTCATTTCAGTCAGGACTGCAAAGCTTTGGTCAATTCCCAATAACCAGCTGACCTTCCTGGCAGCAGGGTTCAAAGACAGAGGAGGCCATGGGGTTGTTGTAGTTTGCTGCGGATGGGTGAACAGATGGTCCCACCAGTCCTTCTTGCCTAACTCCTGAAGATACGTCACATTGTTCTTTCAAAGATATAGCCCAAAGGACAAATAGCGATTGATGGAGATGTCAGAGATGTTGCAGGCTCCTCTTTGTCATCTTTGGATCTAAATAATTCGTGCATTTCAACTTTAGTTAATGACTTCACTGGAGAGTCTTTAATAAGAGTGTCTACAATCATTTAAGTGGAAGTTTGAGCCCTTTCCTGAACCAAATACTACTTATTACCCATATCAGATGCAGGAAGTACACAACACACTTGCTTGAGCCTTTGAGATAACTGGAAGGGAAATGTTCAAAGTCCTGTGGGGCAGCTCCACACTATCATGCAACCTGGACAGACCAGATGAAGAACAGGCACGAAGCGTTATGCCTAGTACATATCTTGATATGATAACTTTACACATTATGGAGACTTAAAGCCCAGCCTAGGAAAGTTCACAGCCACTATTTCATATCAAAAACCATGCTGCTCAGGAAATAGCTTCTGCTTGAAACTGCACTTTGCATGACTGTCCCATGCCACCCAAGAAGCTATGCAAGACACTGACCATACAAATCCAAATCACCAAAGCAGGAAAACTAAAGAACTCCTTTCACTTGTAAACGCAATATCTGATTCAGGTTGAGGGCCGCCTTTTTTGCACCGGATCTGTTTTCATCAGTGAGTGTTATTATGAAGTAGGAGATGGTCACCAGAGCAGAATGTTTGACCTGGGGATCTGATGCTGTCACTCTACATTCTTCATTACATGCTTTGGACTGGTCTGGTCCGATGAACCGGGCACCTATCAGTGGCATGAATGCATCTTCTGATTTCTCTTATTCATAAAGGATCCAGCTGTGAACTCCAAGACTACTCCATAAGACAAACTAAAAGCGGGGGGAGAATAATTCTGAGTCGCTCCAAATGTTCACTCCTGACCTGAACTGAAATTATAATATTGACCTGCCCATCAATAAATGAGCAGCAGCTATTGAAAGTTTTTATTTTGCTGGTGGAGATTCTTCCATTGTTACTAATTTTTTGGACTATATACTCACCATTAACCTCTCTGAAATGTGAAACATTGATGCATTACAGTCTGAGTCAGGGAGAATTGCTTTAGCAGAAGATCGGCCTCAACAGTAAACATCGTGCTGGAAGTATAACCCTGCATTGTTCAGTTCTGAGTAAAATCAAGACTCTTGTGCACCAACTACATAGTGATGAGAAGCGCTATATTTGCTGTCCTTGACAAATATCCTTATCCTGTGCACCACATAACAAACCAACACACATTGCCTTCCTTTACTGACAATTAAACCTCAAAATTGTTGCGGGGGTTCTTTCACAGAATCACAGACTGGTTGGAGTTGGAAGGTACCGCTGGAGATCATTCAATCCAATCCCCTGCTAAACAGCTTCACCTAGAGCACATTGCACAGATCCACTCTGTCATCTCTTCTCCAGGTAAACAGGTCCAACTCTCCCAGTCTTTCCTCTGAGGGTTGTGCTCCAAACCCCTGATCATCTTTGCATCCCTCCACCAGACTCTCTCCAGTACCTCCTTTTCTTTCTTGAGCTAAGGAGCCCAGGATTAGATACAGTACTCCAGATCCAGCCTCACTAGGGCAGAGTAGAGGGGGAGGATCACCTCCCTTTACCTGCTGGCCACAGTCCACCCGATGCACCTCAGGGTACCTTTGGCCTCCTTGGCCACAAGAACATGCTGCTGGCTCATGGTTAGCTTGTCCACTTGATCACACTTACCTTTCTTGAACTTCACTAGCCTCCTCTCCACCCAATTCCCTAGCCTGTCCAGGTCTTGCTGAATGGCAGCAGTGTCTTCAGATGCATCAGTCACTTCTCCAAGTTCTGTATCAACAGCAACCGAGCTGATGGTTACACCCTGTCCCTTCATTCAGTTCATTGATGAGGAAGATGAACAAGATTGAACCCAGTACTGACCCCTGGGGAACACCACTAGCTACAGGCCTCCAACTGGACTCTGCACCATTGATGCCAACCCTCTAAGCTCTGCTGTGCAGTTCTCAATCCATCTCACTGTCCACTCATCCACACTTCCTATGTTTCCCTAGGTGGATGCAATGGGAGGCAGTGTCAAAAGCCTTGCTGAAGTAAAGTAGACAACATTCACTGCTTTATGGGCAGCATATGGGTGGTTATTCAGTAAGGAGTAGCATAACCCATTTACCATCATTTTTGCTTTGATCACAAAAGCATTCTTGAGGAATACACTTGAACATTTGTCTACAATTTCCAGTTTGTTTCACCTTTCTTCAACTCCCTCTAGGATAAGTTAGAATCTTAATCTCACAAACAGCCTGAATGAGCTGCCACACAAGTGTCTCTCCATGATTAGCTGCAAGGCTGAGAGACATAAAAGTGAAACATGATTTAAGAGTATGAGGAGAACTATCTCCTACCTGAAGGGTACTTTGGTATCTTCCTTGTTAATCATGGCATAGACTAAATATGAGGACAGCATATACACAAGGTAGAACTCAAAACAACTTTTAGGTTATTAAATGCAATTTCTACCTAAGATCGCCATGATGCATAGATGAAAGAACATGGGAGATCTTTCATTGCACTGAAATTAACTAGGTGTAGACAAATCAAACTTAATCACACAGTGAAGGGGGAAGAAGGAGATGATAGAGTTGGGGGGTGAAAAAAGTTAAAGTCACATGGGCAAAAGAATGCTTAGTAGAGTGCAGAGAAGAAAAGGGATGGGGATCTGAACTGAAAACCTGGAAATTACCATTAAAAATATCTCATTAAAGAAGAGGAAATACTTAAAAGGAAAAATAGCTGCTAAAGGAGATGAAAATTACAAGAGAAATCATATGTACTCGAAAGACTGCTAAAAGAGATGATGAAATAACACAATGCACGTCAGACCAAAATAGCCTGGGGAGGAAATTAGACTGATAAAGAGAACTGGAAAGTAAACCAATAAAAGTGTTAAAGCAGAGAGGAAAAGATCAAAACCATGGAGTGGGGGAACAGATCATGTTATACTATATTATATGAAAGGATGGAGCATACTTACCACTATCAAGGTTTTCTGCTGTCTCAGTCAGAAGAGATTTAAGCCAAACTCAATATAAACAGTTTTCTGGAACCTGATCACAGGCTCCTGTTTTACAAGGATGCCATTTCTCCTATTTATTTATCTGTTTTCAGGTGTTGCCTTCTTCCATTGCCTTAAAGCCAGCTCACAGGTAATCCTAAAGCAGCTGGCTTCCTCACAGCAGCTCCTGTTTGCAGCATCCGTCTTTGTAGGAAACAGACATATTTTTAACTAGCATCTTTGCATATTTAAGATTTACTTATTTTCACTATTCACTTCTGCTCTTCAAGCAATTCAAATCAGCTGCTTGTTCTTTCACAGAGCAACACCCTGCAGAGAGTAAACCTGAGGTAGAGAGTCACAGTACCCTGATAAGAAGGAAGCTGTGTTTTAATTAGCAGTCGCTGACCATACAGTTTAACTCCTGACATAGTGAAGATTTTCAGTGTATCTTCAATTTAAACATGCAGTCTGATGGGAGCCAGAATTGACACAGTTATAGAAGTGCTCTGCTGGAGGATTTTATAATCTGGAGTGCATAGATTCAGAACTGTAAATATTTCATAATCCATTTTCTTGTTAAAATTTATAGGATAAGAATGCAAGAGTTGCTTTATAGCTGCAGCGTGTAATGGATCTGAAGAGTGATATAAACCAGAGAGGTATTTTACGTTGAGGCTTGTACAGCATCCTGTGTCAGAGAAGTTGTTTGCCATCTTCACAGTCCTCCGACACAGGCACACACTCTGCAAGGAGATATTTTGGTCTTCTAAATAAACAGAATCATTAGCAATGCACACAAAAATAACCCACAGATGGTTGAAAGCTTATTATGAATAGGGTTTCTGGGTGCTTCTTTGTTTCTTTTTTTACTTAAGTACATCAAAGCCAATAAACTGATGGATGTGTTTAAAATATTTTTCATAGGAAATATAAGTTACTTCATTCTTTATCAGGAAAAAATAAATAAAAGAGGGGTAGTCATAGTAGGGTCTGATGGCAGAGTTAAAGCTTTTATGCTCTCCTCAATCTCTTGCAAGCATCATTATAGAAACAATCTTTCAAGATGTGTGATTAGGGCTTTGGTTTGTTTATTCTCCAGGTATCACAGATTTTCCTGCAGTGGCTCATTTGCTCTAGGAGAATTCTATTCTTGACTTCAGAGGTTTCAGCTCATCTCCAGTCCAATGTTCATAGCTCATCGGGGGCAGTTCTGTAATCTTAACTACTTCTATAACTTAAAATGGATAAGCAGCAGCTTTCTCTTTACTATAACCTCACTCTTCAAGGGCGACAGAGCGGATTAATAAGTATCACTTCCCTGACTTTTGTGTGTAAGTGCCCTTGGAAACAGAGGGCACAAGGATTGCCTCTGGCCTCTGCTTCACTTTCAGGTAGCCAATGAAAAGGGACATCACAGACATTTTTGAAAGTTCATGTTAAAGTATTTTCTTTGATTTAGCTCCAGTTTCTTACTAGCCTGTGCTCTTCATTGCCCTGTTCTGCTTTGAACAGCCACAGCTCTTCAATTTAGATGCAACACAGTAATCATATCCCGTCCCTACTGTCCCTTAGTTACTTGGCTCTGGAAAGCTATAAACTCACTCTAAGTAACTTTGATATTTTAATTGCATTTGGAAGATTTCCCTTCCGATGTGCTCCGACTGTGGCAGTGAAGCCATTCCAATGGCCCCTTGTTATTATGCAGCAAGATAATGCTTTTCAGAAAAAGGCCCGTTTGGATCACTGGGAATTACAAAGAGCTTTTCCCTTTTTGAACAGCACTGAACAAGCCAAATTCAATGTTTCATACATAGTGCTCATAACTACCTTGGAGATTTTCAGAAAATGGATGGATTTTCTCCTCATCAGAATACGTATTTCTATGGCTCATTTTCTCCAAGATATAGCTTCTGGAAATGATGGGCTTACACTTTGTTTAAAGTGAGAGTTTCAGTTCTTAGGTACCAATTCAATTAATTACAACCTGCCTGTCGGAAGAAGCAGACGCCAAGGCTGTGTGCATGGGTGAAATCCAACAGCACACACCTACCTACAGCAAAGAAAAATGCTTTAGACGAAAAGCCCCGTCTCACTGTGTCAGTCTGTGTTTGAATAACCATTCACATATCGCTGCCTGGGGCTCTTGCACCATCATTCTGTAACCCTCTGACAAGGACCATTTGGATTTCTAATGTCTTCCCCATGGAAAGTAATTAAGGTAGATGAAAAATTTTGTGCTGTGATGGCTTGGGGCTTTTCTTTTGCTACTAATTATTTTGATTGAAAAGGAAACCGTTGTTGCAGCTTTTGGTATAGTCAGGTATTTTATAGCTTTTCCTCAGTAGCTGCTCTGAACATTCATATTTGCTGGACTAACTCCCACAATTGCCTTTCTACTCAGGAGAAGCACTTAAGCACTGAAGGAAATCCGCCCTGACATTCCTTTCCTTTTGTCTGGCCTGCCTATATCTCCTACCACAACTCATGGCTGTCTTAAGCAATGTTCTTGGAAAAGTTAATATAAGGAACCTTTTGGCTGCTTGGAGAGGTCAAAAAATAGAAAACAATCTGGCTACTTTTTTTATACTTCATTGTGTTTTCCATTCACGTAGTTGCTCTTAATACAGTGATATTTGGCATAGTTTAGTGGGAGGTGTCCCTGCCCATAGCAGGGGGGTTGGAACTAGATGATCTTAAGGTCCTTTCCAACCCTAACTATTCTATATTCTATGATTCTATGATTAATGTTTGTAATCAGGGTCTTTCTGTACAGATATCAGGAAATTGCTTCCATCCAGCAGTCCATTAGTTGTTTCGTCTGGCAAAAAATAAAGTGCTTTCCAGAAGGTACTGGAAGGAAACAATTAATAGATGATCTCCCGTGACAGCTCTTGACAACAGTACAGGTTTCATTATTGTTTGCTCTCTCTTTTGTATATAAGCAGACAAATATTTTCCCAGGGGTACCTCTATGTCAACATGTGGCGCTACACTTGACAGGTTCAAATTAGTAGGTCACATGAAGTGCCATGAAGCTTGGCATCATTCCTCTTCATCACTGAAAATGAAACTTAATTGAGGAAAACAGCAAGAGGTGGAATTAAAACCTGTCCATTTAGAGCTTCAGTCATAAATGCCAGTGATTTAAAAATTATACTGAGTTTATGGTGGAGATGTGTGGAAAATTTGAATATCAGAACAGCAATAGGAGACTTGGACAGCAGAAATGTCCAGTCTTTGAGCTACAGAGATGGGTATGAGACAACAGCAGAAAAAGTGCTTGGCTGAAAGCTAAGGAAGAGGTTTTGGCATGGTGAAAAGGATTGGAAAAAGATTTGACATTTAATGGGGAAGAATAAGGTAGAGTAAAAATGGTTTAGGTAAAACATAACTGGTGAAAAACACTGACCAAGACTTGGCTGGAAACAGCAAGAATGTGAATAGTTCAGACACAAACCATTTGTTTTTATTTCAAGAGGGGAACAACTCTCTATCCCAAAATCAGGAGGCAAAGTATTTGGAAATCTGTGCTTATTTCCCTCCTCTGCCATGAGCTTTTGACGTGCCTTTGAGCCAGTCACTTGTGCCAACATTTTCAAATGCAGTTGTCCTAACTAGACCATGACTTAGATGGTCTGTTGAGCATCCACATCTACAGCAAGAGATACACTTGTAGGAAAGAAATGAACATTCATTAAACTCAGAAAGACACTGACAAAATCTACTTTTCTGAGCAATGTGCTAATTAAGAGGATTAGCTTCAGAGCTGTAATCAAACAAACTGCATTTTCCTGGTTTAGGTTTGTTTTAATTTGTGTGGATGTTAAACCCCTGAAGTTGCCTCAAACTTAATGCGTGTGAATTGGACAGTAGAACTTCAAAAGAAGTTCAAATAGGATTACCCAGGCTAAATCTCATGCTTTAATGCTCAGTTCTTTCTTGATGCATGTAGAACATTGCCTGTTGATAATGGATGGGCAGATGGTATACAAACCCCTAGCCTCCAAAAAATCGTGTTAGCACAGCTTCATTTAAGAGGCTGAAAGTGTTTGGTCTGCATTTTCATACCCTAAAACTCAATCTGCTTACCGTGGCTAGAAGAACAATATTTTCTTCTCTGTATTCAGAGTAACTTTCCATGACAAACACTGCAGAAAAGGTTTAAATAAGTTATGAAGAACTGGGTTGGGTTTTTCTCCCCTAACTTGTCCCATTTTCCTGTTTCACCAAGCACCCCTGCTACAGTTTCCAGCTTAAGCTAGGCAAATCAGAGACTCTTATTCATTGCTCACTCCTCATTTTGTTGGTTCTCAGATTGGGAGCAAGACTTACAGAGATGCCATCACTTGTTTTGTACAAGGGTTACCTGGAAGATCTGTGGGAACCTAATGCAAGTCATAGGCAGTGCTGCTTAAACCTGCTCTATTGACTAGCAATATCTACTGCAAAGGAATAGGGAACAATAAAGCCTTCCTTTTATTTCTTGTGAAGGTATAAAATTTACCATGCAGTAAATGCACTTATCATGTCCTTAATACTATCAGTTAACCAAGCATCCTGGTCAATCTTTCTCACATGTTTAGGTCCTATAAGGATACTGGGGAGGGACCCTTCATTAGGAACTAATGGGTACCTTGGGTAACAGGTTCAAAATTAAATAGGGGAAGTTTAGATTGGATATGAGGAAGAAGTTCGTTACTGTAAGGGTGGTGAGGGCGTTGGCACTGGATGATCTTAAGTCCTTTCCAACCCTAACTGTTCTTTGACTCTGATTTCAGACATGACACTGAGCTTGAATGTCACATTTCTAAGATACTTCAGTTTGGATGAGGATTTCTTTAGCAAATTCTCCAATAGTTTTCAGAGGACAACTGAAACACTAAGCCCTAAGTCAGATCTTTTCCCCTTAACATAAAACATAAATCCACTTTGCTTTACCCATATTTTTTGTTTTATATTAAGAGCAGCAATACAAGCCATTATTTATGAAGATATTAAAGTGCAACTTAAATTCTTATAGATATTAATATTTTCTGCTTAGGCCTTACATAGTGAAGTCCTTCATATTACTTACACTTTTAAAACATTACAGTATGAAGGTGACCGCTTTCTGTGTTCAGCAGAGGAAGCAGTTGGTTAAAGTGCCATGGCATTCAGTGGCAGAACAAGGATTCAGATCTGCAGTTCCTACATTGCATTCCCAGGCCTCTCTGATGTGCTCCATCCCATGTCACACAGATACTTCATGCGCCTTGGGCCCAGGTGGCTCTTGGGTTCCACCATCATTACTTTAGACAATTCTTAACAGAAAAGGCACTCAGGTTTAGGTTTTTCCATATGATGCAGCGCAAGCATTGCAGCCACATGCTGTCCCCAACAACTGGAGCAAGGTAAATTGTGCAATTCCCTTGTACTGCATCAAAAATCTCCTCTTTAAGTATTGATGTCCCATATGCTCGTCTCAGAGGTGACTGATGAGAATAAGGTTGCTGGCAGCGATGGCTCAGTTGATAAATTGGTTCACATCTGAGACACCACACCATGAGATCAGGTGGCTTCAGACTGGCAGTGCACACCTCTTAATTAACCTGGCAGATTGCTGGATTAGATAAATCAGCATGCACAGAACAGAGAGAAACTTCCCAGTGAGAGAGAAAATGGAAGTGTCTGTAGGACAATGCTGAAAATCAGCATGAGGAGGAAACTGGAGAGAATGCTGAATCAAGAGGCAGGCTCAAAAGTGGACCAAGGGAAGCAGAAGCCTGAGCTCATGGAGTATTTGGGTGTCATGGTTTAAGTCCAGCCGTAAATCAGCCACACAGTTCGCTTGCTCACTCCCTCCCCTCCCGCTCCTGGGGGGATGGGGAGAAGAATTAAAAGAATGTAACTCCCACAGGTTGAGACAAGAACAGCCCAGTAACTGAGGTATAACACAAACCACTGCTGCTACCACCAATAATAATAATGATAAGGGAAATAACAAGGGAAGA
>JASSUY010014856.1:6080-17251 GCA_032466535.1 Forpus xanthops
AAGCAGAGACAGGGTACCTGACCCAAACTGACCAAAGAGGTATTCCATACCACAGCACGTCATGTCCAGGATGTAGAAACGGAGGAGGGGAGACAGGGAAAGATGGTGGTGCAGGGAGGGTGTGCATGGCATGGCCAGGATTTGGTATGAGGTGATGGGGTGCACTGCGTAGTCAAGCTTGGTATCAGGTGATGGGGGGCACTGCATGGTGTGGCTAAGTATCAGTGGAAGATCTATTGCATTCTTTTTTCCTTGTATTTTCTCTTGTATTATTATTGGTGGTAGCAGTAGTGATTTACGTTATACCTTCGTTACTAAACTGTTCTTATCTCAACCTGTGGGAGTTACATTCTTTTCATTCTCCTTCCTATTTCCCCAGGACTGGGGAAGAAAGAGGGGGAGGTGAGTGAGCGAGTGATTGCGTGAGTTTGAAAGCCTTAAGCCATGACATAGGTACTTCTTACATTCTGACACTATCTCATTGTGAAAAGAATACCCCTCTGAAAAATTAACCCTCACTCCTGGCATCACAGGTGCAGCCTATTGGGAAGAGACCTCAGCATTTGATATACCCTCACTCTTGTCCTAGCCTTGTCTGGCCACAGGTCTCCCATCCAAGGGAATACAGTAAGAAAGCCTGAGCAGCAATAAGCAACTGCTCAAATGTTTGCCCTGGCATAGCTTAGTAATGAAGATATATAACCTGTAACATAAGTGTTGCCACATACAATATATAATAAGGTGTGTAAAGAGTTCAGGTGAAATAAGACTTGAGCAACAATGTTTACAAGCTATTTTACAAGGTCAATAAAACACAGTAAATTTACTGAGCAACATTTTAATAGATATCAGTGTTATCTTCAAAGACTGTGGAGAAAGAAGAAGCAGCACTGCAAATAAAAACAGAGAAAAGCCTATATGGAGGGTGACATTTAGGCTTTGTGGTCTTTGTTTTTAAATGTCCAGTGAAGTTTTAAATTGCTCCTTCACTTAAAGTGTCAGCTCTGGCAACAGGCAGAGACCAGATAACTTACAGCAGTTCTAACCCCTAGAAAATAAAGCACACACTTGAAGTACTGTTGTTAGCAAATAATCAGTGACAGCATAAAGAACTGTAATCATGACATAGTCTGGGGGGGAAATTTTAAATTTATCCTGTTTAAGACTAGTAACCTTTTTTTGGCAGGACTTTGAGTAATATTTTAAACAGCTGTTGTTCTCCAAGACAATTAATTTTAGAACAATTTTTAATTTAAAAGAAAAAAAAAAAATCAAAAAACAACAAACAAACTTACAAATTTTCTTTGCATTTCCAGCATACTGTTTCTCATATTTGACATCATCCTGTCCATTGCAAAAAAAGGGTCCCCAAAATCCGCATCCTAATAAAAGATATAAAAATTAAAACATAGTCTAGAATTCCTCAAGTTCTGAAGCTGTTTCCACATGCATTTTCTAATGCAAATAAGACCATCAAAAAGGTTTTCAAAGGCTGCAATTCATAGACATAGACAAGCCAAAATGCATCTTTTCAAATAAAAAAATTGCAAGCTAACATGGGGAGCTTGACTGTTAAATTGGAGAGCTGGTAAGAAAGAAGTCAAAGATTTGACACCTGAATGTGAAAATAAGCTCATATTGTGGCCAGTTTACAAGAACTATTTTCAAATACCTTCTAACCTAACTAGCTTCTGCTGTAAAAAGGACTATGTGACGCTCCATGCCTTATAATCTACTGAAGATCAAATGATCTCTATTATGTAAATCCCTTAATGTATATGGAGTCACACTGAAAACGCATCCCAGCAGACACAGCTGTTCCTTTCCAGAAGCAGTGTACATTACTCATAAAAGGGCAGAGGGGAAAAAACAGAGAATCATAACTTGCTATTTTAATGGCAGCTTAATTACTTAATGCTATAGATGTAATCAACAAAACATTCATTTGTTATTTTTATATGAAGACAGAAGATCCAGTTGCACAAAGGATAGATATTAGGACAGGTTTACATGCACAGAATTTTATTAATAGGACACGCAGCTGATGGCATATACTGATGAAAGCTGTCTTTTGAAGAAATAGAAAGAAAAAAAACAAAAACAAAAGAAAAACAAATAGAAAACATAGGGAGACAGAAAGCAGGGAAAGGGTGAACTCTCCTAAGTGACCATCTGGGAAGACAGCAATATTGTCCCAAAGGAGCATTCTCCTCTGGGCTCCTCTCCAGTGCAGCAGGTGGTGATGATAAATATTTTCATCACGCCCTTCCATTCCTACTATAAGGTTTTCCTCAGAACCAGTTCAAAATCCCTACTGGGCTGCCTGGTTTCCAACAGAACCAGCTCTGGTTGGAGCACATTACTTAAGAGCAAACACCACACACTGATGGGTTGTTGAATTTAAGCACGTGTGCACATAGCTACTTCCCAGGACAGCCGCTGTGCCACCACCATGCTCTGATCCACAGGTACGAGACTGTAACAAGAGCATGGAAAACTACTCCCATGAGCCCTGCAAAACCTAACAGCTTTGTCAAGAGGCTGGTTGCTGGGCTGCATGTGGCAACCCTTAGCACTACTGAGGTGCTTTGAAACACCAAGATGCTAATTACAATAGCAGATACCCCACATTCCTCTGACTACTGGAAATACATAAATTGAATTTAAAGGTTTAAAAATAAAACCTGCAGCTTAAGCATAAAATTAAGTAAAAGTCAGGTACAGTAAATAATTTTTTTCTTGAGTAGGAAGAAATACGAATCCTTAAAGGGCTATTAAAACCTCTGGCAATGCTAACAGACAGTTTAGGGCATCAGATCAGGCAAGTGTCAGCAACTCCAGAAAACTGCCTTCTACAGTTAGAAATCTGGGTGTTCACCAGTGCCATTGCCTAGTAATCAGCTGCACGTATAGAATTACATGCCATAGACTGCAGCAAGGGGGTAAAAACTGTAATCTATGTAGTTAGTAGCAAAAGAACTTTGATTAGCTAATATACTTTTTGCATACAAGATGCAAATTTGTGCCTTTGTAATGTCATATTTTTATCTATAGATCTGTAAAGTCAATGACCCATGCTTATGTTTGTCTGCTCTGCAAGTGAGAGCTGCTCTCTTAACCAATGGGTTTCAATCTGAGGACTCTTTAAAGCCTTCCAAAGGCAGTAGTCAAAGTTTGGAGTCTCAAGGGATTATTTCATTCACATCCATCAGAGATTAAGTACAATCAGGTACATCACTGAGTAGAAAAGCCAGCTGCTAAGCAATAACTTTTTCAATCTGGGTATCAGCCTACTTAGTCTACCCCAGCATTTTCATTTAATAAGAATAAAAAAAAAAAATCTGCCTTGAATTATACTGTTCCATATATGTGAATACCAAACAAAAGCAGTTTGTAAGCACACTGAGACTTGCCTTTGTCCATGCTTTATGTTATACAGACAGTATACATATACTAGCAAGAACTTAAAGGATTATTGATCCTGGGATACTAACCACTCTACCAAAGCCTGCAAAGGGCATGAGGGCACAGCTTGTTGCCTGGAAGAAAAAGGACCAGCATCTTTCAGTTATACCTGTTATCAGACAGCAGAAGTAACTTTCATATACAGCAGGTAATATTAAACATTTTTAATGAAATAAAAAGTCACTCAAAAGGACCTTGGTAATTTACAGTGTGCTATGACAATATAATATAAAGTAGCCTCTGGGTATATAGAAGTTAATATATTTGCACTATTGATATTGGAAAGCAATAGCTGTCACCACATTTAATAAGTCTTATTCACATGTACGTACTAGAAACACTTAAAGCTAGAAGTTGAGAAACATTTGTTTACCATAGCAACCTCTGTGCCAGAATTATTTAAAACATGGCACAATGCTTCAAACATCACCCAGTTCTCTGACAGCACTTCATCCTAGTCATGCAACAGAACTCCACTGCTGACAGCTGATGAAAATCGACAGATCAATAGTCCCTTTAATGTAATGTAATCAAATTTTAGAAGGTTGGTGCACAATTTTAGAGCTCAAAAAATTAAGTGCTGCAGTTGGCCTGTTAACAAGCACTCTTTATATATTAAAGCTGATCAGTGCAAATAGATATTTCTTTAAAATACCTATACATTCCTTACAATAAAATGAAGTCAAACTTCAGCAAAGTCAGCAGTTTCTGAGATCATTGCAAAGAAATACTAAGTAAATTTATCATCATATACAGAACCCCCTGAAGACAAATCCCACAAGCTAATTATATTCTTATACAGTTGTATAAATACATGTAGCTATAAACACCAACAAATACAGTTCCTGTTTAACCAACTGATATTGAGTATCCCTATATGACAGGGCAATGAGATGCTGGACAACACATTGATGTCTGCAAGAAGCTAAGATTGGAGAGTTACATAAAAGCCACCTAAAGAAATAATGCTTACATAAAAGCCACCTAAATAAAGAAGTAGCAAACACTTTACAGTAACTTTTAAGTACAAAAGGAATTGCCCGGTTCTTGGAATAACTTTATGAACTCTTTCAGATTGCAGTTCTATCTAGTATGTCTTGAAAGAATAACATATATTTATTTATATGTGATATATATCAAGTGCAAAAGGCTAATATTATTTCTTTGCAAAAGAAATAATAAAGATTAAAAACTTTGTTTTAAAAGTACATGCTAAAAGCTGCTAAGTAGTTGCCTAGCATATAGGACCATCAGATATAGGACCATCAGATACCATAACAAAACTGAATGACAGTGTCTTTTAAGACGTTTACTCCATTCCTTCTGCTAAAAAATGACACTGCAAATCTGCTTGAAAAAGGAAAAGCATGTTCAAATTTGAATGTTATATTGACGCACACTGTGTTACTGCAACAAGTTCTCTTCATCAAAAAAGCAGTTTTAGACATGCTACAGCTTACTTAAACATAGAATGACAATATCAGTAAACAGTATGGGTAATTTTAACAAAGTGGTTTTTACATGGTAGTAAAGATACTTAAAATTAGTTTTGTGTAGGATAAAATGGGTATCCAAGTCACTTCTGGAGGAAAACCAGTAAAACCAGTTTGCAACTACTACAATGCTCAAGTAATTAGTACCAAGCCTTCTGTGAGATGCGACAGCTCTGAGGTAAAACTTGAGGAACATCAGAAGTTCCTGAAAAGATTTTAGCAAGTGTGGAATTCTTCTGTGCTTATCAAAATAACAGTGCTTTTGTGCCCTTAACTTCTTCCTGTAACCATAGATAAAGGTTTTCTGTGTCTCACATCTGTTCCTCACCACCAAGTACAAGGGACACAAACTTCCAAGCTATTAGGATAAGGTTCAACATATCTTTTTTCTGAAGGAAAAAGAAGCTCGATCTGGTTTTAGGTATCTACTGAACCAAGGCCTAAGAATCTGCTTCAGTAGAGGAAAGATCATGCTCTAATTAGATCCAGCAGTGTCTATATTTGAAACTAACTGGCAATGTATGAGCAGAGAGGAAAGAATCTGACAGTTACCCTTTTGACTTGCAGGTGATAGTCTGTGTTTCAGCTGTGTTTATTAAGCTCTAACTATCTAGGTTTGAACAACCACCACCAAATCTGGCCAAGTTCCACAAGCTTTTGTAATGAGTCCTGTCTTCCAACTCTTTTCTTTTCTTTTTGGAGGGTGGAAGGCAGGGAGAGTTGTGGGTTTTTTGAATAGTTTGGTTTTTTTTTTGTTTTTTTTTTTTTTTTTTAATTGAATAAGATAAACTAAACTAAGAGAGCATTCAGCTGCAAGATATTTAGGCTGGTGGAGGGGAAGGAACCAACTTCCAACATATCTTCTTTCTAAATACAGCAATTACACAAGGTTTAGCTACAGAAGCATAAGATACAACTGTCCTGAATGCCATAAAGTTAAAAAAAAAAAATACTTTAGGCAAAACACAGATCACTGCCAACTTCTCCGTTTCAGCTGGTAATTTATAGGCATACTAGATTTCATATCAGTTTCTCTGATCCCAACCGGCTGAAACACAGGTTTTTGTTAAATCAAACTAACATGAGTAACTAGACACAAGATACTAAGTTGCAGAGTGAAGGCATAAGTATCAAGGTATCTTCTTAAGAAAGTTAGAATAAAAAGGAAGAGTTCAGAGAAGGCTCTGTTTCTGGACATTTTTAATGCCTTTCTGTAACAGAAACATTTACTACATAATATTTATTAAATCAAACATTTGATAAGAATATTTAGTTTGTTTCATTAAATACTGTATATTCAATGTTCAATAATATATAGACTTGTCATTAGTCCTAACAGAAGCTTGTCAGTGTTAAGTAACAGGCTATTAAGGGACCAAGAGAGATTATTCACGTATTACTCGGCAATGCAACAATCTGACCAAGGCCATAACAGCTGAGCCAGGCCCCTGTTTCCACTGGACCAAATTTAACAGAAATGGAAATGTGAAGCCAACTATATTGCCAATAAATGTAAATTCTATGTAGCAATCCTTAGAGATTAAGAAAATACTTACTCTGCGATTTCCTCTTAGAGCAACCTGAGAGTCCTGGCGTGCTCTTCGATCTACTGTTCTCTCCCCACCATCTGTTACACTGAGAAATGGTTCTCGTCCAAAAGGATCAGAAAAGCTTCTCATCATCTGCCTCATATATTCATGGTGTGCAGCAAAAGGATCTCTGAAAAAAGATATTTTGCACAAAAGTCATCAGGTTTTATTCCAAGCTATGGAAAATTGCTCCAAAATTGTTAAAATGCAATTTTATTAATCATAGCATATGGTTCTTTATTCAAATTCTTACTTTAATAGCACCCGACTGAGCAATCTCCTGTTTTTCACAAACTCACTTCTTTCACTTTTCTTCCCCTTCTCTCACATTGGTTGGATGTTCTAGTTCTCTTGTCTTCTCAACTGCCTTCATGGCTCCTCTATACTCTTGTGAGTCCATAATGCTTTTTCTCTTTCCTCACCTTCTCCAAAAGATATTCCAGCCTTTGGAGCCATCTTTCACTCCAGCCTATGTTTACCATCTGCCACAAACTATAAAACCGACCTAAGTTTTATCATTACTTCTATCTCCAACCCCTGATATTAGAAGAATTTCCACCACCCCCCTCCTTTTTTGACTTTAATCTCTCAAAGCTTAGTATGGTCCTACTCATTGAACTCATTATGTCCCACTAGATTTCATTACCATCGCCCCTCAAATTTATTTTGCTGGCCACTTCCATTCTACTTCTCATCCTCCTTGACTCTCATGCTCAAAAATGTACACAATCTTCTCTATCACTTTAGTTACCCACTATTGTATCCCTTTTCACCCCCTCCAAAAAATCATGTTCTCATACCCCTTTTATCTGCTTAGGAAGAACGATTCTTTCTGGCTTTCTGCTCTCCTACTAGTTTTCTCCCTCTTACCTCTAAACACTCAGCCTCTGTTTCCAAAAACCTGTAGGTTTTCAGAACCTCACGAGTAATCTCAAAGGTCGACTTGCAGGTAGAACACTGCTCAAGTTGCTCTCCATTACTACTTACTTCATTCTTTGCATTCTCTAATTCGGGCAAGTACTAAATATTTCTAACTGTGGCCAAAAAAGAGGATCAGAATATGATTTTGTCAGAAGCACAATACATGATCAGTACTGCTGCCTGTGGTCCAAGCCTACAAATTATTACTTCATACAAAAAAAATGGGTGATTTCCTCCCTTCACCTCCAGTCTAATTTCCCCCTTTACTGTTCCCCTGAAAGTCATTTTATTAACAATCATTTCCCAGGTATGTTTACTGAGACTTAATAGCGCCTCATCTTCCTTCCTAGCAAATTCCTGGCACTCCCCAGACAGCTCACACCCTCATTCTCTCCAGGACACCACAGCCTTTCCTGTAAAATCTCCTGCCTTTGTGAAGAAAAGCTTCAGGCTGGTCCTCTGACTTTAACAGCCAATCATCTCTTGCAAGTCTCTTGAACAGCTTTTTCTGTTCTCTCCTCCCTTATCTTCAGTCCTATGAAAATGAGTTTCCACACTACATGGCCACTTTGATCTCTTCACTATATACTCTCTTCTTGTGCCAGAGCTGCACTAAAAGG
Organism: Forpus xanthops; assembly: GCA_032466535.1. Classification (NCBI taxonomy): domain Eukaryota; kingdom Metazoa; phylum Chordata; class Aves; order Psittaciformes; family Psittacidae; genus Forpus; species Forpus xanthops. The sequence goes on from JASSUY010014856.1 coordinate 14,169, forward strand.
TGCAAAGAAACAGCGCTACAAATGTATGCTGAATTAATGTTCAAACAAGATTTTTAACACAATATCCCTTTAAGCTATGCCCATACTTAACTCACTCCAATGCAAAGGTACCTTTATAGAAGTAGTTTTACCATTGTCGTTAAGCAGACCTAATCTACCCCACTCACATGACAACCAGCTTTAACTTCAGCCCTAGTGTGATAAAGCAGCTTGCACACAGCAAGTGTCCCCTCACGTTTCACAGGATGAGGAACAGATGGAAAAAGTCACTGCACGAGCCAAGATGAGGGAAGCACATAAGCACTACACTGCAGTAGACGTGTACTTCCAGCAAATCTCTTCTGACACCACAGACTTCTGACAGGTTTGGTTATCGAGACTCAAAACTGTATTCCATCAGAAATATATATAACAAAATTTCTCTCCAGTCTTTTCCAGTTCAAAAGGACATTCAAGTTATCCACAACACATCATAAGCAAAATAAGATCTCATGGATTGAATGTAGATAAGAAAACTTATTTTAATTTAATATGCATAACATACTGTAATACATCTCATCTGACAAAATAATGCTTCATAAATTGTGAAATTGTCCTTTTTGCATTATTTCAGTTTCTCTGGCAGCTTCTCTTGGCCATTCACCCTCCACTACATCTAATAGATACACTTATACCTGCATCTAAAACTGTGGTTTTATGTTGGCTTTTTTTTTTTATATGAAGGTCCGTGAAGCAATTTAGAAATACAGCTTCTTACTATCAGAGACAGGGAAGTAAGATATATACTGTGACAGATTCAGGAACAGAAGTGAAGCCTCCCAGTTCCCCAGGAACATTTTAGGGCGCTATTCATAAAAAGATGTTTCAAAGCTTGAGAACACTACAAATGCTACAATTTTGATACGCTGTAGAGTAGGACGAAACCAATGGAAAGTCAGCAGACACTGTACCGGGACATAGGTTTTTCAGACAGATTAAGTCAGCATGTGTTTCTGGTCAGTTTAAAAAAATCAGTGTCCTAGAACAATAAATTCAGTTTATTATTTCTGAAAACTGTACTTTGTATTAGACACATTTTATTTGTTTGTTTATTCAGGAACTTATGTAAGCCTGAAGCTGCAGAATCACACTGGAGGCAACACCTGGAGCAATAAAACAAGAGCTGTGTGTTGGTGAATTAAAAACAGAGGCCAACTGCACTTGGCAGAGAAGATGCAACTTCTGCACCTGTCCAGGCTATCAGGGATGAAACTGGGGGGGGGCTGGGCAGCATTTTGGCTGACTGACTGGCACTTCCCCAGGACAGCTGCTCACAGGCAGAGACATTTCTTTTAACTCAGGCACTTCTTCCAGTTCAGCAGTCAAAGTCTCTCCTTAAGAGGCCTCAGAATCCTATTATTATTCTATTCTGGAAGCCAATCTTATCTGAAGTAATAAGCTAATTTCCTTAACTATATGCAAAACAGATTTAAAAGGGCAGTGCCAAGAACATTAATCTCAAAATCAATCTCTCATCTCTCTCACACACACTCCCTTCCATTATATCTTCTGCAGTCATCTTCTCTCCCCAGTTTTAAACTGAATCAGTGACTGCAATAAAATAAGAGGAAAGCAACTAATACTTCAAAAGCAGGCTACAAAATACTGCAAACAAGATTTAATTTCTATTATTATTTTAATTTTGGGCAGAGGATTTGCATAGTGAACAACTGATGAGTTGTTATAATAGGGCTCATATTTCTAGAAACCAAGCGCACTAATCCATTGTGCAGTTTTAGAAACTATCCTGTTGCTAGAAACATGTTTTTGCAACTAAACAGTAGATTCTCCTTTAAGAGGCACAAACACAACCTCAGCTAGAATATCCTGTAGCTAAGAGATACAGTCAACAAACCCACATCACAAGGCCCAAAGCGTTACCCTGCCTTGTCCACCCACCAGCACTATCCCTTATCTTTGCTAGTAATTAAGTTCCACATAGTTTTTCTTTATTGGTACTTACTAAAATCATTCAGGCACCTTCAAGTTGTCCGATCCCACTCTTACCCACTACAGATCAGTTTCTGACAAAGGATATAAAATGGGGCCAGACTACATACTCCAGCAGTTTTGACTGTCCTAACGTAGGATAAGGGAACATTTGCATGACACACTACTTGGATTTGTGTTCCCGTGGGAAAAGAAGATTCCCATGAGGAATAAAACATGATTTCAGAGTTGAGTACATACACATTATCTACCCCAAGCACTATCATTGTGCTCGCGGTATGGAGGTCGAAAAAAAGCACATCTGCCGAGCTGGAGCATCGGGATCCACTCAGAAAATCGGCACAAGGAAACAGCTTGCCCTTATTGATCTCATGTAGACATTGGCAAAGTTCTAACGCAAGAATACCTGGTGTAACCTTTATCGTGTGCACTGACAACAGTTCAGAAACAGTCTGTGGTAAAAAGGAAAAACAAAACCAAAAAACCCAGGAAAGCAAGAACATACAGCATCTGTCCACTTCCTAAGAAACTTTAGGAAAAAGCAACCCAAAAATAAAATCAAGAAACTCAGTCCAAGGGAGACGAAGACTTCTTTTCTGTAGATGCCACTACGAAATTACGACCAAGTTCCCTAGTGCACAGTAAGGACTACGAGCGTTGCTGAACAGGAGCCACTAGCATCAGTTTAACCCCAACTCCATAGTTCTGAAAGGCACTCCACACCTCGTTTGTTTCAGGTAAAGGGGGGAGCACGGCTCGGAACCTTACCAGTGGCTTAACTCGCACAGACACGCGTCCTCCAGAGCGACGGATACTCCGAAACGCTCCTTCAGGATACGGCCACTTCACACACACACCGACCGGCCACTCGGAACCCCCATAACCGCAGCACCGGGGCTCCAAAGGCCGCCCCCCCCCCCCAACCGGCGCCCCGGGGCCGCAGCGAGCCCCTCACCTGAAGAAGGGATCCTCCTCGAAGTGCCGCCCCAGGCCCCCGAACATGGCTGCGGCTCCCGGCGGTGTGAGCACCACCGGCTCCGCGGCCCCTCACGGCGGCGCCCGTTGCCCCACGTGACGCCTCCCCGCGCCGCCAC
>JASSUY010014860.1:0-10086 GCA_032466535.1 Forpus xanthops
TTGTCCTATCACTACAGTCCCTCATGAAGAGTCCCTCCTCAGCATCCCTATAGGCCCCCTTCAGATACTGGAAGGCTTCCATGAGGTCTCCATGCAGCCTTCTCTTTTCCAGGCTGAACAGCCCCAACTCTCTCAGGCTATCTCCATACAGAAGGTGCTCCAGTGCCCTGATCATCCTCGTGACCCTTCTCTGCACTTGTTCCAACAGTTCCATGTCCTTTTCATGTTGAGGACACCAGAACTGCACACAATACACCAAGGGAGCTCTCAGGAGAGCAGAGTAGAGGGGCAGGATCACCTCCCTCTACCTGCTGGTCATTCTCCTTTTGATGCAGCCCAGGATATGGTTGGCCTTCTGGGCTGCAAGAGGACACTGCCAGTTCATGTTCATTCTCTCATCAACCAACATGCTTCACTACAGTGCATGGATAAAAACTAAAAACTGGGGGTGGGGGATAATTCAAATAATACACAAACACACACAGACCTCAAAATCTCCAACTGGAGTTTGGGACTACTACTACTGAAAAAGCTGCACTTCCTACATACTTGATAAGGACATACGTTCCTTTTGACTGAAGAAAAAGGAAAACTTGTTTGCCCCACTTATGATAAGACAACAGTAAATAAATACTAAATAATGATACAAATTCAAGACTTATTATTCCCACTGAAATAGAGAAATCTAAAGAAAGTGCTTAAGAAATACAAAGTAGGCTAGCTTTTTGCCATTGTAACAAGAAATAAAATATACCTGACTGATCAGAATTTAACTGGAGCAACAAATTGTAATTTCAAACTACTACAAATCTGCAATACAAAAAGAAATTAAATCTAATGCACCCATATAAGCATAACACACCAATGAAAGGAAACAAGAGGAATTAGTAGTTCAATTCAAGCACATAATTATAGGCTCCTACTGGTAGCAGACACCCTAGTATGTCCAAGATACCCACATAGAGCTGACATTAAGAACAGTAATTAGCACAAGAATTACACCTCACTGCACAAGCAGCTAGATGCCCTACAGCATCCCAAGCGATAATAAACACATTTCAGCAAGTGAATCCAGCCCCAGCTGCTAGCCCCCATGAGGAATACAAGCTGGACACATATCCAGCAGTGGCCTGTTCTAACAAGGAAGGAAGAGCAAGACTTCTTAGCTCCTGAAATTTGCAGTAAATGCATAAACTCAGCTTTATTCTCCTCTGCCTTTTAAAATACTCTTCATCTTTCTAGCTCTAGGCCCTTGATGTATCTTTCACATGGATATTATCAGCACGACATACTGTCCATCCACTCACTACATTTCACTGGGAATGAGTAATATTTATTCTCTAGCCACATATTATCTTCTAGTCATTTTTATAGCAACCCTTCTTCTATATAAAAAGTGCAGTCAACTACTCCACTAGTGCTGTTTACAGTGTGCAAAAGCCAGCCACAATAAATACAAATAAAGTGACAAGAATGACAGAGGCGCTAGATTACTCAATTTGTGATCTGGCACAAAAACATGCTGATGCATATTCAAGAAAAACCTTCAGGTCACTTGGCATCAGACCACAATGTGTAACTGGAGTGTATGATCTGTTCAAATCACTGCGGAGTCAGAATTAAAGTGTGGACCTACCTAGGTTGGGGGTACATCAAGGTAGCTTCTTAAGTTCAGCTTTATCAATAACTTACTTATGTATGAAGACATCTTAAAACAGAAGATTATGATTCATGAATATGGAAATTGATTTGTTGAGATTGAAATTTATTAAAATTATTAATTTATTAACGTCCTGAAATTATTAAAATTATTTTATTGTAATTCTAAAATAGTTAAGAAGATGGGATTAGCAGGCATGAAAACTCAGCTATAGCTCATCTGAATCATTAGTTCTGAGTTCTTCTTCAAATAACCCATCTCGTCTTTGCATCAAGCGTGCCAGATGAAATATACCTCTGATTTATCCTTCTAAATCTAAACAGAACTGTAACTGTGTACATGCAGTAAGTCAAAATCGGACCCTGGACACCTAAGACCTTTATTTTGATAAGGACAGAGAAATGGTTAAAGGGAAGAATTTTACTTCAAGCAACAGCTTTCTTATGTCCATACCTGTAAGGCAGATTTCTGTCCATGTGTAAAAGAGAACCATCTTCAGTAATCAATTTAACTATATTCAGACACAGTCATCTTCACCAAGATTTTAGCCCAACATTTGAGAAAACCTTACTGGAGTTTCTCACCCTCAATATTGGCTGAACACACAGATGACTATGATTTTTCTTTCCTATCAGTCTTTCATAACATTCCTTAACCTCTTTAGGATAAGCAGCAATGTAAGATGCCATACAAATTACTGAAATGCTTATTTGGGGTACAGGAGATAAATATAATTCTAAACCAGAATTTGGTTTAGAATTGGAAATGGAAATTTTGCCTTGGCTTTGGCTACTCAATAGTGGCATTTAGCACAGTATAAGGTGTTAACCTGCAAACAAATCTATGCAAATACTGAAAAGGTGGGGGCAATCAACATTCCAGAAAGTACTGGATGCTTCCTCTACTCATGGAATTATAGCAATCATAATCACATTTTCAATTTTTCTCATTTCCAGATTTAAATGTAATACATGCCTTTGTATGTTTATTCGTCCATTACATCAACCAGTGTTAAAGAACAAAGGATTTAAACACAGTAGTGACAAAACCACAGTGACAGTGGTTTCCCATCAGAAAGACTAACTTTGTCAAGCCTTGTGTGTCACATGTAGAACTCAGTTAGTGGTCCCCACACACACCTACTTCAGCACTGGCAACATCATGAATTCACAGTTCTTGTCCTCCTCTCTCAGCATACAAAAGCCATGACTGATCAGCTCATTGACCACTTTTGTTGTCTGTGAGACGGAGGAGTATAGCAAATGCTGAAGCACTGCATGCAAGCCAGTCAATGAATGTCACAGTAAGTCTCTCTGCTCTAGAGAGATCTGTTACCAAGCCTGCTACTCTACCACCCCTGTCCCCACAGGCAATACATGCTCTTTGCTTGTTTGATCACACAAATGAACCAATTCTTGAAATAGTCATACAACTGAGGCTGTGAGTATCAAACAGTGACACATTAACCACATTTCCACATGCGGACTATAATAAAGTTAACAAACAGCACTGCCAAAATAAAACCTACGTAACTATTCAGAAATTTTTAAGACCTGCTAGTGATTTTGGTAAGCTGAGAAGAGTGGGAAACCAATGGCTTCTGAAAAGCAAACTTGGAATAGAACAAGGAACATCTTCTCAAACCAAAGAATAAATTAAGGTATTACGGTGTTATATAAACCAGTTATTGAGGGAGCAGTAGACTATACCACTGAATAAAGCATGGTGCATTCTTTTTCTATCCTTACCATTTCTTTCAGAGACCTTCCCCTTATGATATCAGCAGCCAAGCAAGACAGACAAAATCAGTTAAAGTAATGCAAAAGACCACCAACTATATGACTGCCACTGGAACAGGTTTGAGATGGCAAAAAACCAGTTTAAAGCACACAGAAGTATTCAAGAATTACAGCTGAAGGCTCCTGAGTTAACAAAATAACCAGAAAAAAAGGAGAATTTGAAAATATATTTTTAATAAACAACCTTTAGTAGACAACTAGGAATTTGTGGCAAATGGTCAGCCTTCTAGCTTCCTCCCAACATCCTTCCATTCACACCTTCACACTATGAAAAAACTAGTTTAAAAATGCATGAGTACAGTTACCTATTATGGCTAGGAGGAGGCAAAAAAGAAGTCAGTTTAACAACAGACCTCAAAATCACTTACAGCAGTTTAGCAAGAGTGGGAATGAGGAAGGTAGGCAGCAAGAATCACTTTTTGCACAATAGCCTAAGTGTTACAGCACTAGTCAATAAAATGAGACTGGGCCTATCAATCTACCCTATAAGGGCCAGAGCCCACTACTCTAACATTCCATGAGATTTCTTTAATGCTAATTATATACAAATATATAAGCACGCATATACACATAATTTAGATGCTTGTATATACCTATATAAAGCATATAAATATGTATTTATATGTACAAAGATGTATATACGGTGTATAAAATACTGTGTTTTAAAGGCAAAAGGCTGTCTCTTAAAGAATAAAAAGAATAAAACGCAGATGAGTGCTAGTTGGTAAATACAAATAAACCATGAAGCCTGTTAACCTAAAGGCTCATTAAAGAGAGGCTGGTTCAAACCCCTTAGCAAAGGAGCCCTGAGGAGATAAAGAACAGGAATGTCCTATTCTTTGCTGTAGTGTTCATCCTATTTCTTCCAAATGAATTTGCTTATTAAAAAAAAAACCCTAAATCTGAAGTTATCACCCTACAAAGATGCCCACTTCAGTCATAGTCACAGGAGGCAAAAAAAAACCCACTGCTTTAATGTATGCTCAACCAAAATACTTGAGACATGCCTAAATTTCAAGGCATGCAGTGCTGATGTACCCAACCAGGCAGTCTGCCCCATCAAACCAAAAGAAATGCTGCTGCAGTATTCATGTCTTGTACCTTTCAACAGATCTGCCCTCATAACAGTAACACTTAAGCTCACCCTATTGCTACCTGAAGTTAAATGAAGGTAAAGCCTCTATTAAAATAAATAGCAAGCACCAAATTGTAAGGCAGTTATAAAGAGCAGATTATTCAGTAAATCATTTTATGTGATTGATATACCATAAATTCCAAAGATGAAGGAAAAAAAAAAAAACAAAAAACAAACCCTACCTACTATATAATTGCTAAAAATTAAAATTATTGCTTCAAATTTGAGTAATGATTTGCAAATAATTATATTTTTGATTAGCACTTAGAAAAATTCACTGAAATGATCCATTATTCATTTTAGTAGGGAACAGGTAGAAATCTGCTATGCAGCTTTAATTTTTGCTAATTATTTCATTTTTTCTGTTGTACTAGAATATTAACATAAGTACACTCCCAAGATATACGAGTATGCTATATGATGATTACTTCACTAGTTCCAGAGAAGCACACTGCCACTGGCTAACTCGTTCAAAATGCTGTCAATTTGTTTGCCCTTCTCTGATATGAGACTTCCTGCCATGAATTCCAGTTATTGCTAATAGCCTTAAAAAGAAAGTAAATTTGGTGATCCAAAAGTAATAGCTGCATAGACCTGTTCCCAAATGAGTATCACCTATTTTCCCCTCTGGGCTTATATTACTGGTATAATTCTTGGGAAGCCAATTCTCATTTTATATGCACAGAAACATTTTAATTCTATTGGGAAGGAAAGAAGCTTCTCAACAAATTCAAAAGGATTTTCGTTTACATTAATACAGCACGAGTATCTTAACGCTATCTTGTACTCACATATCCACCTTATCCTTCTTAATGTGTCAGGGAAGAAACAGTTCACAAATGAACCATGCAAACACTTTTCTGATGTGGAGCTATAAACAAATACTCCACTACCAATACAAAACAGCACATGAAAAGATAAAGAGAAGTTCGTATTTCAATTTCAGAGCATGAGGGATTCCATCTTTCTAATATGTATGACTTAATTCAAAATATTCTAAAACTGCACTTATTAAATCTCAACTATGCAACAGCATTTCACTAGTTCAAAAATAGAAAAGCTGTTTATCCACAGAAACTGTCCGATACACTCTGTTAAGACATTCATGCAGGCCCTTAACCATTAAAAACAGACCTATGCAAATATGGTGCCTGCTTGTTCGGCCTGTATTACAAACGTAAGGCTAACAGACACAGCTTCTTCCCATGCTACCGCAAGACCCAAGTCAGGTAACAGTAACAGTCATTAGCATACAAGCTACTCTAACAAGGCAAGAGCATTATACAAGGAACATTCTCATCAAAAGGAACAATTAACAGCACATTCGCAAGTTAGTCCTTCACCAAGGGTTTATCTCTTTTTTTTCTGATACATTGCTGACAACTCACAGCAGCAGTTCACTGACCTGAGGAATGCAAAACAATGCTTGAAAAGTTGTTTTTAAATGAGATGTTTCAAGGCACTTGGAAAGAACTATACAAGGTAGATGAAACCAAAAAGGTCACTACGTTATCCAAGTCAGCTAAAGAATAACCAAATACATATTCTTAGTAAGTTTGTGGTAAGTTGACCCTGGCAGAACACCAGGTGCCTAGTAAAGCTGCTCTACCACTCCCCTCTTCAGTTGGGTGGACAGAAAATACGTAACTAAAATCTCTTGAGTTGAAGTAAGGGCAGGGAAAGATCATTCACAAATTACCATAATGGGCAAAAAAGACTCAACTTGTGGAAATTAATTTATTATCAAACAAATTAGTGTAGCATAATGAGAAATAAATACTAAATCTTAAAACACCTTCTCCCCACCCCTCCCTTCTTCTCAGGCTTAAATCTACTCCGAAATTCTCTACTTCACCCTGCAAGCAGCACAATGTGATGGAGACTGTAGTAAGTTCATTCCACATTGTCTCTGCCACTCTTTCCTCCACACACGGAGGACTACTCATGTTCTTTCCCTGTTCCTGTGTGGGGTCTCTCCCACAGCAGAATCCATGAACTTCTCCAGCATGAGTCCTTCACATAGTTCTTCCTGAACTGCTGCAGTCCGGGTCCCTCCCATGGGGGGCAGTCCCTTCAGGAGCAGACTTCTCCAGCATGGATCACCCACAACTCGTAAGTCCTGCAGCAAACCTGCCCCAGTGAGGGCTCCTCTCTCCATGGGGCCACAAGATCCTGCCAGGAGCCTACTCCAGCATGGATTTCCCATGGGGTCACAGCCTCCATCAGGTATCCTCCTGCCCTGGCATGAGGTCTTCCATGGGCTGCAGGCGGAGATCTGATTCACCATGGACCCCAATGGGCTTCAGGGGCACAGCCTGTCTCACCATAGTCTGCACCACAGGCAGCAGGGTAATCGCTTCTGGAGCCTGGAGCACCTCCTGTCCTCTCTCTGCACTGACCTGGGTGTCTACAGGGCTGTTGTTTTCACATATTCTCACTCCCCTCTCTGGCTGGTAGTTGCTATTGTACATAGGTTTTTTTCCACCCTTCTTAAATATCTTACGACCGAGGCATTATCACCATTCCTGATGGGCTCAGCCTTGGACAGTGGTGGGTCTGTTATCAGGCAGGCTGGTCTTGGCTCTGCTGGACACAGCGGAAGCTTCCAGCAGCTTCTCACAGAAGCCACATCTGCAGCACCCCCCCCCCCCAAACCTGCCTATGCAAGCCCAATACAAAGATGCTTTCTTTCAGAAGAGCTCTAAGAAACATGACCTTCCCTGAATAGACTTGCCAGAGCTGCTCTTTCTAACCCACAACCTAAATCACAACAGTAACAAAAAGAAGAGTCAAGAAAGAGGGGGAAAGAAAGTCAGAAAACTTTACTCCTCTCTCAAAAAAAACTCCAACAAAATGAGACCAAAGATAAAATACTCTTCAGCACACCACAGTTCTCTTCTAATATCTTTATTCTCAGAAAGTATTTGCTTGCCCAGGAGACTCTCTCTCTCTATATATGCAAAGACTTAGGCGAGTTGCAAATTCAAGTTCTTTGACTTTCAGTGTTACATGTTTCAAAATCACTTTCTGTAATGCTGTCCAAAAAGTCAGCTTCATCAACAGTGGAAACATTACAGAAGATAGAGTGACTTTAATAGAAAAGAAAAACATTATTTTTCAAGTGTGACCTTAGACTATGTTCTAAACTTAATTGCAGCAATGCGTCAAACATGCTACCACAAAGGAAGAGTAAAGAACTACAGATTAATAAAGTTAATCTCTTCCGCCTACTCGAGATAGCCTAAAATTTTTGAAGTAAATCTGCTGATAGAGTAATTTCTCTGTGGTGCTAACATTAAGAGGAGAAAACCAAATATTGTTGATGCACTTGATTTTCCAAGAGGACATTTCAACATGGCTGGCCATCTACATCAAGAGGAAAATGTCAGAAATACTCCAAGACCTAATCACAGTGTCTCTTTAATAGCTGCATACCAAGAACACCTAATCCTAACTAGAACCTAAATACAAAAAATAATCAGACATTTGAGATTTATGAGGCAAGGGTGATAGAGCAAAAAGAAATTCATGTCTATGAGCTGCAACTGCTGCTTGTTTTAAAACTGTACATGAAACCCCAAAACCATGGTATAGACATCAATTTAAGACACCACGTAAGGGTGGATTTCTATGCGGGCAAGCCACAAGCTTCTCTGAAGTTGCATGACTTCAGCCCTCACCTCCCACATAGGGCTAAGGATCAGAGTAGAAGGCTGTTCTCACAGAGCACTGAAAAACCTTACATGGTGACAGTGAGAGTTGCCCTTCCTGCAGACTTAGGCTGGAAGCAGGTCGTAATGAACTCATAGGTCAAACAGCCCATAGCTCTGAGGAGCAAGACCACTCAAGGTTAGTGGACTGTTACAACTGAGCTCCTTTTGTTTCCTAACAACATGGGCAAAGCACAGAACTACTGGAAGACTGCAGCTTAGTTTAGACAATAATCACCTTGCTTGTAATTGGCACAGTGAAATACAACCTTATATTTGGCTACAGAAGCTTCTAACTAAGAACTATTGAATCCACTGAGAGATAAGTTACCTAAATCACAGAATGGTTTGGGTTGGAAAGGACCATCACCTAGTCCAAGCCCGCTGCTACAGGCAGGGACATCTTTCACTAGACCATGTTGCTTAGAGCACAATCACTGCACAATACTTTTCTGGTTCTGAGCTGAAACACCAAGTGCACACCAGCGCCTCAACAGCAGATACTGTGCGCTGAAGACACCTCATATGGGAAACTTTTCCTATTCCCAGGAAATTAAGCCAGTCTGCTACTCAACTGTGGTCAGCCTGCATCAGTATGAGACCTTTTTAAGATTCTCTAATAAACTGTGACTTACAGAGTCCAGTGTGCTATAACAGTTGCTTAATATAATTCCTTTTATTTCGTTAGTATTTACACAGTAATTTCCCGTCCTGCTGCTGAACACTTTTCTTCCAAGTTCATATGTGAATTTTTGCTGAAAATTTTTAGCCTCTCAGCGTATGTGAACTACCTAGTATTACCAGCATATACAATCACACTAAAAATAGAGATTATGGTAGCTTCTATTACCTGGGAAATCTTATTGCAGCATATTTTGAGTTAGGTTTCTGTTGTAGAAATTGTTGTGCAAAGTTATGTGATCTGCTCAAGATCTGCAATTCCCATCATACAAAGTCTCTACTTAATGCAGAAGATGCAGACTCATTAGGAAGCCTGAAAAACAGATGCAAATATTAAGCATCAACTACAGTTCCTGTAAGACGTGGAGAGGAGACACTTCAAAATTAAAAATTTGATGCAAAACACCTGTGAAAGGGTTTCAAATCACCTCAGTTTGAAACCACCCTAGGGACCTCCATGTGGATAAAAAAGCATCAAGCTCTTTGCTGCACACAAAAATTGTAAGTGCTACAGAGTACACTTAAAAATTTGGCACACATCATGTACCTAGAGGTGGAAATACTGGACCCAGTCCCAACTTTCAAATAAAATATTTTAGCTTTGAAAGATTTTCTAAGAGTGGCATTTCCTGGCAAAGAACAAGTGACTGAGCACAGATTCATGTCATGTCATGCGCTTGGATCAATCTGACCTAGTAGTATTTTAACAAATTATTACAATTCTAAACAAGTCTAAGTTCTTCAAACACCAAAATCCACTTAACCTAAATTGTAAATACCTCTTGTTTGAAATGGGAAAAAAAAAAAAATTACAAAACAGTACCAAGAATGTTTTATAAAAAGACATAAAACTTACCCACACGACAATTCTGGAAGAACACAGTGATTACAAACCAGTTCATACAGAGAATCTCACTAACATGTCAATGAACCCAATTTACATGAGGAGAAATAGAAAGCTGGAAGAAGACACTCCAACAGCACCTAGTAATATCATACTTTGAACTATCTCAAAGGAGAGAGGCTGTCATGGGTTCAGCAGCAGCAGTCATTTTTCTTTAAGTAGTAGCTGGTGTAGCACTGTGTTTTTGATTTTCGGCT
>JASSUY010014862.1:0-14226 GCA_032466535.1 Forpus xanthops
AGGGGGGGGGGTGCACAGAACTGTTTGAGGGGGGCCTCAAACCACGACAAAGTGTTATAGTTTTATTGTCTCATGAAGTCACAGTCCATGTCCTCTGAACCAAATAGTTTTGGGTGCTCCAGCTTGAGAAAAAAATAGAATTAAATCTGTTTATTATGTCATCTGATTGTAGCCATTTCAGTTATCTACATTTGGATTAAACATGTTTGATGGGAAATATTCTATAGAAATTAAATCTATTTTGCCAGGCAGATGAATGTGAATGGATGGGTTTAATGAAGCTTTGAGGTTCTTCTCCACTGAAGGCACAAACAGGAGGGTGCTCTCAAGTAAATTAATAGACAGGAAGTTACTGTAGATATATTTGCCTTGATTATCAGTACAGAAGACTAGCATGAAAACCAGAGGGGATTGTCTCTTTCTGAAGGAATTCCTTTACATACAGATTTCCCCAGGACTCATCACAGCTTATTCAATAATTGTATGGCTATAAATTTCCTGTCTGTCTTCTGCAAAGAATCATATGGCTGCAGGCCTATAGGAGGAAACCCAAAACTATACCACACCTGCCCTGGGTTTACCCATAAGTAGCTATAGGTGGTTTAGATAGTGACAAGTGAGTTCCCCTCTTTTACAAACAAGATTTATAGGCAAAGGGCTAGGCCCAGTAAAAGGCTTCATTGTCTGCAAGTTAAATGCAAACATGCTTAGCTTTTAGACATCTGGATCTCCGGGAGTGGAAATCAGAAATTAATTCAGCAGAAATTAAGTTTTCCAATAGAATATTTGGGGAGAAGTACCTTAAAAAAAGTTGTGTGCGAGATGGTTCATTTACTACTGTTGTATAGAAATTGGAAGTCAGGGCTGCATACAAAGAGGTCTACTACTCTAATGAAGATTGCAAGCAGTCACCTTCTAGTTCTTGCCAGTGCAAAGCCATAGTAATAGGTGCCTACTACGTTGTCTCAGAAGACTAAGCATGGTTGCAACCTTGCCTATCCACTAAGATAGTTACCTTTAAATAAGAAAGTTAAAGACAAGATTCAAAAAGCTGACTGGAAGGGAATGATTCTGAAAAAAAAATACTATCTGTTTCATTTGCTTATGTGTTTTTATATTATCTAGCAGTACAGTCATTATCAGGGAGGCGCTGTTTCTAGTAGGGTGTTGCAAATACATTATGGAGATCTAATGTGAACGACTTAAGATTCAAAGGCTGGCCACCCCTCTATTTACATAGGAAGCCAATAGGAGGTGTTATTGTTACCAGAGCTAACACAGCTGTCCTGGGTGATGGACCGAGTTTTGCCTGTGTATGTCAAATTCACTTTGAGAAGTAAACCTTTCAGTGGAGAGTGGTGGAAGGGTATGCATAGCTGCAGGATGATGCTTTGTCTTGGAGAGAAGCACTAAGTTGTGAGATTTGGGTGGTTTGGGTGTAAATGGTCTGCATATGAGAATCTTTAAACTCTATGAACAAAGAGGGGTTTATTGAATTCAGGGTGCTCCTATGGTTCTCCAAGTATCTTAAGTCTTTCTTAAATCTATCTTTGAAGATGTATGGGGCTTCTGGTAGAAAGCCCTTCAGTGTTTGGTATTTTATTTGTGGCATTAATACTCTTCTGGGGTCAATGAGAGCCTTGATCCAAATTAGCCATTCTTGTGACTGCATGAAGCACTGGTAAACCCCTGTTACATGTATTTCTGTGTCCTGCAATACTTTTAAAGGCTGGCAGTTCTGATCCTTAAAGTAGCAGTGCAATGTTCTTTAATTGCAAGCTTTTCTCTTTTCATGGTACTATCTTTTCTCACCCTTTCTGAGGACTTTTCTCTAGACATGTTCCAGTTCTGCTCTCTGGAAAGACATTGCCCCAAACTAATGAAAGAATCATGCAAAGGCAGTCCAGTGAGTACCCAAATATAAGTGTCAAATATTGATGTAGTTTTATTATCAGAAAGAGAGAAAACAGCTTGATTAAGAAAAAAAAAAGAGAAAAAAAATCCATGGTGCACATTCTTCCCACACCAGTTTGTTGTGTCAGGTCACACAGCACTGAAATCACCTCATCTTCTGATAAAGTCACAGATTCATCTCCTTTAATGTCAGCTGTCTGAAGGTTTTGCATCTGGCCTCATCTCATCATCTGGGCTTCCCCGGTAGTTTCTGATGAAAGACAGATTTCCTCTTCATTCTTCATATACATCTGCTCTTGAAGAAGATGAATTGTTCTTTGTAGGTGCCTCTTCATAAACTACAGAGTACTGACACAACTGGCTTAGACTCAATGCCTAGCCCTCACATAGCTGAAATGAGGTGAGATGTATCTTATCTCCACACACAGGGCATGCTTTTCTTCTTCTGTTTCTGTTCTTTCAACCTTTTGTGAGCTATGTCAAGAATTCTTACTCTTTTCTGTGTGCCCATTGAAAACACAGGGATAATCATTTGTCTTGTAGGAATATTATTCACTTTAATTGGACAATCCTGATCCAAGCGTCTCATGCCAACTTCAGGACACTCTGCTTCTCATTATGTATGGCACCTTCAGGTTTGGTAGGTTTCAGAGTGCCTGTAAACCTATTCATTTTTTGACACCGACAGAAAAACTTATTAACCCTATGCATAATGGAAAGCAACAATAACAAACCGCCTGATAAACCCCTGAAACAAAAGATTGTTTTAAATTTATAACAAGCTTTGAGATAATCCTGTGCAAAGGGTCCTGCTGTATTCTGTCAGCTCTCATATCTTTCCATTCATCTCTTTGGTAAAAGGAGTGTGGATATTCACATATCCGCTTGTGAGGAATCTGCCATTCAAATATGCATGGCACTAGCCCCTTAGAGAAACCCCCATTCTTGAGCTACAGGGAGATTTCAGGTTTGCTTTTTTTTTAATAAGAACTACCTTGAGGGTCTGAAGAGGAGAAAAAGAGAATTCAGAAACCTCCACATTTTCATCCATTAACACCTGGGTTTTTCTGCATGCCTGTTAAGTAAAGCAAACTTTAGAATCCATAATCTCTTTCAACAGTACAGGTAAGATCCTCAGCAAGTGTAAATGAATGCCATTTGTCTGTGAGCCTGTATGTTATTTCTTGTTTGTTGTTTTACTATGTTAACAGCTTTCTGTAGTTTAGATTTCAGTGATAAATGTGAATATATTTTTCAAAGTTATAGTCTGATGATCTGTATAATTTGGGGTGGGTGGGTTGTGTTTTTTTGTTTGTTTTTGATTTTGGTTTCTTTTTGTGATTCGTTTGTTTTTTGTGGTTTTCTTTTTCTTTCTTTTTCCTGCCTAGTGGCAAGTGTTCTGATTGGCTTTTGTGTTTCATTTTCACATTTCAACAGCATTAAAAGGTGCTCTGCACTTTTAATGAGTTAGTCACACATTTATTTTAGATGCTTAACTTCTGGCATCCAGTTCTGAATGCCCTGTTCAAGGATCAAAGCTTCTGAATTTGACAGAACAGGCTCAGCTTTTTTTACTGGAGGCTTTATGCCATTATATAAGTTGTGTGCACATCAAAGCTATATTGGTGGCATAAGTGAAATGTGTTCTTATAAAGAAAATTGAGCAGAAAAAGCTTTGGCATCTGGGGAGACAGGAAGAGATCTGGGAGTTCAAATTCTAGGTTCAAACCCAATCTGGTAGCTTCTTCTACTGGTCCTTCAACCACCCACACAGAGGGAAGAGATGTTTCCCAACTGCTCCTGATCTCACTCCCTGCTTCCAGCATGCTGCAGTATCACTACAGTTCTGTGAGATCATATGTACCGTATCATGCAATTATGGGGTTAACTGCTCAGAAGCTTTCCCTGTACTTGTGTCATTGTAGGTTTTGGAGCAGAGTCATCACTGCAAAATAGTATGGAATAGATAAATAGGTCTTGCCTGGTGAGAATGTTCCACAAAGCCACTTCAGACACAAGAAGCTGAAGATGATGGTTGGGGGGAATGGCTCCAGAAGAAACAGAAAACATGAAATAAGCATGGAGTTAGGTACTGACTGGTGTTGCCTCTACGTTAGTTCCAGGAAAATCAGGACTTAGGGGAAACCAGGAGAAAGAAAAGGTGAGTGAGCAAAGTAGCACACAAGAGAGAGATTGTTATGTAGGAACTTCAGAAGGGAGAGGAGGCTTTTTAGACAAAACCCTTCCTTTATTAGACACAAGAAGTTTCTACAGTAAAAAGAACAGCAATTGTTCATTGTTTCAAATACTCACATCATTCTTCATTTAAGCGTCAGCCTTTTCATACAACAGGATAAAAGCTTTGTCTCATGGAAGATAGTAAGGTAGTAGCAACCTGTGGTTAAAGCACCCTGCTACCCTGACATGGAGAAAACTTTGATCACAGTAGCTGTTGGTATTGCTTTCTGGGCATTCACTTTCTCTGCCTATGTAGTTCAAACATAAGGATCTCATTCTCTGAGTTAATAAAAACCTGCTGGAAGGGAGATGTCAGCTCAAACCTCTGCATCAGTATGGTTAGCTCACTTTTGCTCTGGAGCTGCCTTTGTCAGCCCAAGGGACAGGTAGATCAGAGCACAACAAACTACACCTATCTCTGTATGTACATTATTGCATGCTTCATATAGACTTCTTACCCTTACTCTTGCATCTACACTGCAGTAAACATTATAACAAAGTAAATCTGTTCTCTTATTGATGGATCCTTCACATGTGCGGTCTCTAGGGTGAACTCTGATAGAAGTTCCCCTTTTAATAGGCATCTTCATAATGTTTCACCCTTTTTGCCCTAATACAGTCCTTCGCTCAGTGGAAAACAAATATGTTCTCCCCCTTCAGTCAGCTGCCTATTGCCTCAACACATGAAGGAACAAAATAGCTCTAAGAACTCTAAATCTTTGTCAAATTGCACTGTATTTGACAAATGGATTCAAAAGGTATTGTGGGTAAGGGAATGAGACAAAAATGTGTAGATACATATAAGTGATGATATAAACTCATTTTTGAGAGACCAAGCTAAAATATCAGTTTTTTACTAGTTGAAACTTTCTCCATTTTAGTCCAGGGATATTATTTGTAGGCAAGAGAATAACCTTCTGACCTCGAGCCACCTCCCTGACTAACAACTGCCCCATAGAGCTAAGTCCTGCAATTTCATGAGCAGACCAAAATAAAGCCATAATTATGCTATTTGTATTTCTCCATTCTACAATTTTAGTTCATCCCTAAAAGGCATTCTTCAGAGGTTTAAGAAAGATGCAATGTGTTTATGGGCAGAATAATTTTCCAAAAGGTGAAAAGAATTCCCTTCTTTACCTACAAAACAGTACGCTATTCAACTTGTCTCTGCATTTTCAAAGATATACAGCTTTTCCCTTCTATTAGATTTACTTTTACAATTAATGTTATGATTGCAGTGTTTTGCTAGAAGCTATGCAAACACAAATGAGAAAATCTTACTGTCTTAGTCAAACAGTTACAAAGAAAACTTCCCTGCACATCCTAAAGAAAGCAAAGATCATAATCCAAATATTAGTTTCCATGTGAGCAGCTAAATAATAATGTCTCTCAACATTATGCTTAAAAGAGGAGAGCAAATGGCAAGTCATAAGATCTCATACTGTTTTCCAATAATGATTCCTTGATTTTTGTATTTGGATGAAGTTGGTAAAATCTGCACAGAAAATCTCCTTCCAAGAGTTACAGCCTGCATCTTTCCAGGAAAACCTGCTCATCTGTAACCCACAGTATGGCACTGTAAACAGCAGCTTGGATTCAAGGACAATACTGTTACTTTACCGCCTTATCTAAGAAGCTCTGTTACTCAGCAGGGCTTTGGTCAGTATTACTAAGCTAACACAGATCTGTTGTATCCATTTCTGGCCCCAGCTTTGGCATCATTCCGTTTCAAGAAAGAACAAATTTTATCCATCCAAACTAAGTGAAATGGCCTCAGAAGGGAGAAAAAGATGTTGCATATGTAGACCATGAGTACTGAGGTCCTCACAGACAAGACTAAATCGTTTTGTGTGAACTCAAACAGGTTTTGCATGGTCTGAGCTGTTGGAGAGTGCTCCTTTCTGACAAAACAGTAAAGGGAGCACTAAGCTGTCCTTTATACACTAGCATATAATTGATATAAATGCAATTCTTTAAAACAAACTGTCATTGGAGAGTCCTTATTACATTGTTCATTACACATCTAAAAGTTTCACACATTTAGTTCAAAGGGATAGTAAATAAGTTGATAAATTGCCCATGGCGCACCATGGTTGTAAAAGTTATGTCCCAATACTTTAGAGATTAGAAATGTCACTGGAATTTCAGTTGTGAGTAGAAGCAGTTTCCTCCCAACAGTATAAATGACTTGCATACCCTGGGGAAGAAAGGGGTTGTTGTCCTGCTATTATAAAATAGTCACAGAAGGAGAGATAGAAAGCATGATGGGGAAAAATAAGGTTAAAGGACATAGAACTGGCCAAGGGGAATGCTAACATCTATTTTATTGTGATGTGCTATGAAAACCTGCTGTCTTTTGTCATTCCTCCCTTCCTGTGAGGAGTAATCTCTTCATTTCATTACTTTTGCAGAAAATTTGTTCCTTCAGGGCTTGTTTTTGTAACTCACTGGCAGGTTATTTATGAGGTAACCAGAAGTATAGAAATGAAGAAGCTTGCCTAGTAATTATAACTTGCAACTATGATCATAACAATGATAATGTTTGTGACCATTTCCATTTTATATTTCTTTCTGTAAACCAGAAAGTGGAAATGTAAAGTGTCCTTGTTTAAGATAATAATGGTTTTATTTTTGTCCCATCAATGTCAATGTAGTTTCTTTTCGGTTTTTATGAGAACAAAGGCATAAAACTGCACCTTTTTCCAAGTGTTTTTAAATGTTTCTTAATGCATTTTAACTTATAAAAAAGAATGAAAAGTACGAATAGGAAAATGCCAAATTCAAATAGTTATTCCATCTCCTATCACTCTAGAGTCATGAATTTCCAATGTTTTTTCTAGCTTAAAAAAATCCTCACATTTCTAGTTTCAAGCCAGTTTCCAGCAGCAGCCCAAAATAAACAATGTAGATGGCAGAACACAGAAGCAATTGTAAACTGAGCAGATACGAGGAGAAAATAACTAAAAGACAGAGGTGAAGGAAAAACCTAAGATATTCTCCTATTTCAGTTTTCAGATGATTTTCCAAGCTTCCCCTCAGTGTTAGTCAGCACTCCATCATTTCCCTCCTACATATGGTAACAGTGAGTGAGTTAACTCTGAAAAACGTTTTTCTTCATGAGTTAATAAAAGACAACTCCACCAGATCATCACAGGAACACAAAATGTCAAACGCCTTCACTTCCTCATGGTCCGCCTAGCCTTACAGGAACATAAGCAGGGTGCAACCATCATACAAGTGGGAGGTTTGTTTCAGAATAAATGTAGAAAGGACAAACAACTTGGTCTTCCTGGGGGAACGTCCCAAATTCTTTTCATCCTCAGGGAAAATTAAATCTTCCCAAACTTAGGATTGCTATTCCTTTCAGTATTATTTAGACCACTAGCAAACTGACAAGAAGGATGTCTGAGTCCTATTGCATTGGTTAAGTTTGACCTGATCACATTTGTAGTACCTTGGTCAGCTTTAATATTCCTATCAGAGTTATGCCATATTATTATTAACTTTTTTATTTCATTTATGCCATTTGAAGCAGCTGTGTTGAACAGGAGTTCATGACTACTGCAATCCCTCTGTGGCGCAGTTTCATTAAAAAAAAAGTAATTTCCAGTTTCTTAGGGGTCTTAAGCAAGCAGATAATCACAAGGATGGGGGCCAGAGCACTGCCCTCCCCTCCTGTTTGTGGGACTGACTCATTTCCAAAAAAACAGGGAAGTACTTTGGACTTCATTTTCTCACCTGTAAAATGTCATTAATTGGCTCCCTCCCACATAGAATCATAGAATAGTTAGGGTTGGAAAAGACCTTAAGATCATCTAGTTCCAACTCCCCTGCTCTGGGCAGGGACATCTCCCACTAAACCATGTCACTCAAGGCTATGTCCAACATTGCAGGCTGGAGTTTGCCATACCTGGAAAGCTCTCAGGCAAGGGTCTGCATGGGGCTGAGATCTTCCTGGAACCATAGGGCTGCAACCTACTCCATTCTTGGAAAGGCTTGGGCAATCTCAAGCTTATCTTGCTTGAAACTCACCTTCAGTGTGGTAATCTTGAGGGCTTACCCTTGACTGATGCTGCAGTTAATGGTACAAAACACGTGCTCAGGTCTCTGCGCAAAGCAAGGACCAGAACACTTGACATTATACATAAGAAGTGCAAATACCTGACTCAAATCTACTCCTGAACTTTAGACACAGAGGGCAGGAGCAGGTAGAAAAAATAAATGGAGTAGTATATCTATTCATGCAAGGGCAAGGACTACACCTCAGGTTAATTCACTTTCAGTCCTGTGTCTTCTATGATATGCTCTAGATTAATCCAGTAGATAGTAGTGTTAAATGGGAGTTGAATGGCTTCAAGACTTGATGGCTTAGTAACCTCTCACTGATAATTCAGAAAGTGTCCCTCTTTTTCAGAGGAGTTGTTTGAGAAATTAGTGTCTGTTGTCCCAGATAAGAAAATTGCACAGATTCGGAAACTTCTTCATGAAATTCTGCCTACAAAGAGTGTACAGAGCACAAGGGTAATACTACAAGAGTATTTTTTCCTTGTAGCTCAAAATACCCCTTTCAGGAAGCAGTAATTCCCAAACTCTCAGCTACTAAAAATCATGCGCATTAGCTTTTATCTTCATTGTTACATTTTCCTTCACCATCCAATTCTTTGAACTGCCTTTTTATTTATCTACTAATTTATTTTTGCTTCTATTAAACAGCAGAATTATTCCTAATAAAGAAGACAGCAAAATCCTTTTAGTCATTTGTGTTGTTTTGTTCCCTGGAGACTATTATTGTCTTATTTTCCTAATTTCAAATAACTTTAGCTGATTCTTGTAATCATTTGTGGAGATATTGTGGAGATATTGTAGAGAAATGTAGAGATAGCTAGCTATGGAAAATTTCACATAATAGGGTCTGTATCATATTTTGTTCACATATGTGACACCTCCACAAACTTTAGAGCTGTACAGTGTTGTAACTTACATGCAACCTTCACACACTGCTTCTGAAGATAGATATAAAACATATGCACCCTTAAATGTTATATTACACTGTACTGAGAAGCAGGCTATGTATGTTTGACCAATTAGTGACTCTTTAGTCAGCTGTGCTTACTTAACATGTCATTAAATGGTCAACACAACCACATAAGTGGAGATTGCCAGGCTTTGATTATACTTCTCTTTTGTCAAATAAAGTTTTGTCAGACCTTTGATGTATCCCTAACTTTCTGATGGATTCCATATTTGCAGCAGCAGGCACAGCAATTCCCAGTTCCATAAGGGTATCACATCTTCCTTCTGGGGTCACCTGCAATGCTCTCTAATTGGTTTAACCTTTTTTCATCTACCAACTCTAAGTAAAACTACAGGTCTGTAGATAGAATTTAACACGGATATACACAAATAAATATGTATCAAGGGATAAAATTCCTGTTATTGTAATCAAAGGCAGAAGAGGTTTTTCCCTAATTTAGGAAAACAGTGTAGGAAGTATATAGAAAAGTCCAAATTTATTCTTTCCCTGGCAACTAAAATAGTATTTTCCAGAGCAAAGAATACCAGTTTCTTGCAAGAGAACATAATTAAGAAATCTAGTGTTTGACGGGTATTTATTATTATTCTGTTCAACATGTCATTTTGCAGGCACTCCAATCAGAGTGTATCCCTTTCATGTCTTCGTGTCTTTTGCCAGCTGCAAAGTTTAGCTTTTCATGGGATGATGCCTTTTTTCTTTTTCTTTTGCATCAACACTATTATAAAAAGCCTAGCAAAACCAAATCCTCCAGGAAATCAGAGGTGTGACCTACAAGTATCAAGACTGCATTCCTTACCTGAAAGCCAGCCCAAGATGGGTGTATCTGTAGGATAAAACTTCAAACTAGTTGTAATCTGCCAGGAATCCCCTTGGCATTAGTGCATTCCCAGGCTGTGTACTCTGGTTTAGGAAAACAGTTGTGGCTTAGTGAAGGGAAACGATTTTTGTGCCTTGGGACCACTGTTCTAAGCAAACCAAAAGCACAATATTTAGAGGCAATAGGTGGCTTGCTTCAAATTCACACTCCTGATGTGAACACTAATGAAGATGTACTAGAAGGGGTCATGAGGCGGCGCAGTAGAGACAAAGTCTTGCAAGTCAGCTGCTGATGTCAAAAGAGCAGCACTGTTTGCTGTGTAGTGTTGTAAAACATCAGCAATTTTGGTTTGCCTTAATCTGCTGCTCTATAAATCATGGTCACTGGAGAGCTGTTTCATGAGCAGCCCCTCTGCCTGTACTGCTGCAGGGCAGCACAGCCAAGCTTGGGCAATCCTTAGCTTTGCGGTCCACATCCATGAATCAGAGCCCAGAGGCAAAAAATACTCCAGCTGCTTGTTTCCATTTACATGGTGAACCAAAATGTTTCCTGGCTGGGATATAAGGGGTGGGAAGGTCCCTGTCATGAGCTGAAGGAAGGAGGAGAGTGCTGGCTCCATAACCTATGACTCTGAGCACTGCCTGTGTCAGGCAGAACTAAGACTAACAGCAATCACTCTTCTGCCTTTTTGCTCTGTAGATGATTTCCTTAATGGAAAGGCTACCAGGTCCATGCCCCTTCTTTCTACATTTTTCTGTACGAGTTCCCACCATAGCAGCAATTCCACATGCATTCTTTCATCTCCTACAAGATTTGCACAGCTGAATCCTGTATGTTTGAGAAGTGAAGTTTTTACTGGAAATACTGTCATAACCTTAACCATAGCAGCATGAATGATGATTCTATAGCTCTGAGGTAATTTTTATAAGGTAAATACATTCCAGTTATCGATGCATGTTACACAAGGTGCCTTACATGAGGGATGCAATTACTCCAGAGATATTTTGGCTTCTTCTGTTCAAAACAGCAACTTTTGCCGTAAATGAAGAAAAGGGTGCATTTATTGTCTTTCTGAGTCTCTTTCCACATTACTCATATTCTTCATGGGACATGACAGTAATAAGATGTTTTGTTAATGTTACAGCTATATGATAGCTGGGTTCCAAAGAGTGCTCAGCCAGTGACTCACACATCATCCCAGCAGGTACACTGCAAAACACACATTTCCCTCCCTGTTTTAGAGGCAATTGTATTAAAATACTGAAATGAGCTGGAACAACAGAGCTGACTTACTCATATTGTCCTTTGTTTAAGTTGTAATTCTGCATTGGGATGTTAGAGACGCAATCAAGTGAATTTCTGGAATAACCTTTTCATTATCACTGTAGTACATGTTGGATCAGTTTCCATTACAATATTCAGAGGAAATACAAATTAAACATTTTTCTGTGTGCTTCTGTATAGAAAAAGGCTACAAAGTCCTGTAGTTAGGCAACATTAAGGATCTAGTTTCCAACAGATATGTTTCCAAGTGGAGAAAAAATAAATACTGCCTGAAGATGTTTGTTAATCCAGTTTAATATGAGCTATAGACAGGCTCTGATATTATCTCAGCTTGCTCATATATTGTTTGCAAGTACACAACTTGCACAATAAATTACTAGATGACATGTCTACTCTTTCTTAAGGAAAATGTGGAGCACATGGAAAACAATGTACTTTAAATGAAGGCCAGATTGAACCATGTGTGTAAATGAGGGCAGCTCAAATTGTTTCATTTTTATAACTCTTTTTCTACATTACGTATTTGGCATAAAAATGGGCTTGGCCTTAAACCTTAACCTGTCTCCAGCTCAACATTTTAAAGACTTCTGCCTGTAGATCTCTGGTTAAGAGATCTGGCTAGGAGATCTGGCTAAGACCTTTGGAAAGGTCTGGTGGCTCCAGAATCAGAGGGCTGCTCCATGTTAGCATGGGAAATACAGCTATCATAGCTGTTTAGAAAAGCTGTTTCTGACTGCTTTACAGATGTTAGCTGCTACTTTCTTCCTTATTGAGTAGCTAGGTGGCAAGCATGTTCCTGCTCATCTAAGCTTTTGGGAGATGTAAGGACTGGGCAGCAGAGGGGACAAGGAACTGGTCAACATATGATCATGGTACAGCCTTCAGAGGACAGTGCTGGATAGTCCCCAGAACTGCTGATGAGAAAAAATATCTGGGAGAGATCCTCATCAGTGTTTTGGTGTTGGAAGCATAGTCTTGAAAATAATATATAAATAAAACATTTCCAAATGCAAGAAGGTGACTGAACACAAATAAGGAGTGACAGTGTGCAGTAGCTACATAACATGTGCAGCAAGCCCAGCATGCTTGAAAGATGCAAGACCTATTTCATATACAAATTACTTATATGACACATAGATTCCATAAGAGTAAGTCTCATGCAAAGGAAGAATCACAGTGTATAGCCCTTTCCTGTCACCAGAATATGTCATGTGGCATGTCCAGAAATGCTGAGCATCTTTGGGCTGGAGTTAGCCAAAATCACCTAAAAACATGAAGAGTGAAAGTTGAATCATTATTTTTTGTGTATCTATCTACTTACTCAAGTGTGTAAAAATGTATCATACTGCCAGGGATACATGGGTAGGACTTCCCTTTCTCAATCAATTATCCTAAGCAAGCTATCAACAGAAGTTCCTTTCTTAACACACAAAATTTGCACTCCTGGAACAGTGTTCCAGACTCTCCAGGTAAGATGTAGAGAATTGTTGCCAAGTCATCTGTTTAAGGCTCACTAGCAAAGCAACAGGCATTGCTGTGAAACCCCCGGGGCTGATGAGAAAACTGAACCCAGAGGTCTCATTAGAGGAAAGAACCCCGTATTTCACAAGAAAAGCAGACACCCCTAAACATGTGTCAAAATAAAGCTGCACGTATCTGTAAGCCTTTCAGGCCAAAGGGGAGCTGCAGTTCCAAGTGAAGCATTTTGGAATCAGAATTCTGAATTTTAGTGCTTCCTGTCCACTTTTGTCCTGTTTAGATGTTCAAGATATGTCTGATATCCTCTATAGGTAAGTTTTATAGCTACAACAGGGCCATTCACTGATACAACTTGAAAGAAGCAAGCAGAAGTGAAGTTGGCAGAAGATGCTTACTTATTTTAGAAGATTATCTGATCAACTCAAACTGCATTTGAGCACATTTCTGCTCTAGTAGAATGCATCTGGATGCCCAGTTTCAGGAATAAACTGTGGGTTTTTTTTATCCGACGATATATTTTTGTCTTTTCTAAATAAGATTTTATGACAAATTTCACTTACTAACATTCTACTAGTTGCTTAATCTCAAATGACCCTGAAAAGTGAGGTGCACATTTTTGACAGACTCTCATGAAAAGCTGATGTATGTACAGGGCTGGTTGACTTGCATTTGCTTTGCTCTGTTCACCTTGCCCATAGTACTGCTGATGTAGCTGTTATCTCCCAACTTTTTCTGGAAAATGTATATTTACTGACAGAGGGACCACCTTGACCACTGTTTGCGCAGCATATGTATAACACCTCGTAATACACTCTGCCTGCCAGTGCTGTACATCAACAAGATCACCTTTAGTTTCCACACTGTGTTAGCATATTCACCTAGCTCTGAAAACCTTTGCACCTCCAGGGCAGATAAAGCTGGTGATTTTTATCTACACCTCAGGTATAACTGTTTCCATGAGCCAATGTACACACAAAATACATAAAAATTAATGTGTGCTTGTTCCTGGTGTTGGCAGCAAAGAGGCCGCTCCTCTTGGATCTTATTTGGAAGCTTTCAGCTAGACATCAATGTATGCTCCAATGTAAGCTTCCCAGAGTTACTACAAGAATTTTGTTAACCACAAATTGGTCTTTGGTTGACGATTCATAGTTCTGCCTGGTCTTGCAACCACTCATGCAGGCAGGACCATTCACTGGATTTATTCATGACTCTACTGGCAGGATCACAATGTAGGGTTGTGAACTCTAAAGGCACGGATTGTGTATTGCTCTGTGGTCCACGTCTGTACAGCAGACTCTGTGACAATGAGCATATATGTACACCCCATAGACTTCACTTACATTTCCATAGGACGGATTTACTCTACTGATTTACTTGTTTCATAGAATCATAGAATAGTTAGGGTTGGAAAGGACCTTAAGATCATCTAATTCCAACCCCCCTGCCATGGGCAGGG
>JASSUY010014863.1:0-11271 GCA_032466535.1 Forpus xanthops
CAAAAGTCTAACAGAGTGAAGACTAATAGTAGACTATCATGGCCCGAATTAAGTCAAATCACCCTTGAGTTCTGCCACATAGGACATGCTAGAACTTAAGTATGAACTGAAGTCAAAGGCAGCCAAGTGATATGCCACGACTGATATTGCCAATGCATTTTTCTCAGTTCCCTTGGCAGCAGAGTGCAGGCCACAGTTTGCTTTTACTTGGAGGGGCATCCAGTACACTTGGAGCAAACTGCCCCAGGGGTGGGAACACAGCCCTGCCATCTGCCATGGACTGATCCAGACTGCACTGGCACAGGGGCAAGCTCCAGAACACCTGCAATACATTGATGACATTATCGTGTGGGGCGATACTGCGGAAGAAGTCTTTGAGAAAGGGAGGAAAATAATCCAAATCCTGCTGAAAGCTGGTTTTGACATAAAATGGAGTAAGGTCAAGGGACTTGCACAGGAGATTCAATTTTGGGGAATAAAATGGCAAAATGGACTTCACCAGATCCCCATAGATGTGATCAACAAGATAACAGCAATGTCACCACCAACTAATAAGAAAGAAACACAAGCTTTCTTGGGTGCTGTGGGGGTCTGGAGGATGCATATCCCGAATTACAGTTTGATTGTAAGCCCTCTCTATCACGTGACCCGGAAGAAGAATGATTTTAAATGGGGCCCTGAGCAACAACAAGCCTTTGAACAAATTAAACGAGAGATAGTTCATGCAGTAGCCCTTGGACCAGCCTGAACCAGGCCAGATGTTAAAAATGTACTGTACACCTCAGCCGGGGAGAATGGTCCTACCTGGAGCCTCTGGCAGAAAGCTCCAGGGAGACTTGAGGTCGACCACTCGACTTTTGGAGTTGGAGATGCAGAGGATATGAGGCCAGCTATACCCCAACTGAAAAAGAGATACTGTAAGACAATGAAGGGGTTTGAGCTGCTTCGGAAGTGACTGGCACTGAAGCACAGCTCCTTCTGGCACCCCGGTTGCCTGTGCTAGGATGGATGTTCAAAAGCAGGGTCTCTTCTATACATCATGCAACTGATGCTACATGGAGTAAGTGGGCTGCACTAACTACACAACCAGCTCAAATAGGAAATCCCAGTTATCCAGGAATTCTAGAAGTCATCACGGACTGGCCAGAGGGCAAAGGTTTTGGAATGTCACCAGAGGAGGAGGTGATGTGTGCTGAAGAGGCCCCACCATATAAAGAACTGTCAGAAAGTGAAAAGCAGTATGCCTTGTTTACTGATGGGTCTTGTCGTATTGTAGGAAAGCATCGTAAATGGAGGGCAGCTGTATGAGGTCCTCAGCAACAAGTTGTAGAAACTGCTGAAGGAGAAGGTGAATCGAGTCAGTTTGCTGAGGTGAAAGCCATCCAGCTGGCCCTGCACACTGCTGAGTGAGAGAAGTGGCTGGTACTTTATACGGACTCATGGATGGTGGCAAATGCCCTGGGGTGGTGGCTGCAGCAGCGGAAGCAGAGCAACTGGCAAAGCAGAAGTAAACCCATCTGGGCTGCTGCACTGTGGCAAGATAGTGCTGCCCGAGTCCAAAATCTGGTGGTGAAGATATGCCACGTAGATGCTCATGTACCCAAGAGTACACTGAGGAACACCAGAACAACCAACATGTGGATAAAGCTGCTAAGATTGAAGTGGCTCAGATGGACTTAGATTGGCAACATAAGGATGTTGCTAATCTTTTCCTGGTGGGACCATGACACTTCAGGACATCAGGGCAGAGATGTAACATACAGATGGGCTCATGATCGAGGGCTGGACTTAACAATGGACACTATTGCCCAGGTTATTCATGACTGAAATATGTGCTGCAATTAAGCAAGCTAAACGTTTAAAGACTCTTTGGTATGGAGGACGATGGCTGAAGTACAAATATGGGGAGGCCTGGCAAATCGACTACATCACACTCCCACCACCCGCCAAGGCAAGCGCCATGTGCTTACCATGGTGGAAGCAACCACTGGATGGCTGGAAACATACCCTGTGACCCATGCCGCTGCCCAGAACACTATCCTGGGCCTTGAGAAACAGATTTTGTGGCGACATGGCACCCCAGAGAGAATTGAGTCAGACTCATTTCTGGAACAGCCTTAGAGCATAGCATTGAGTGGGTATATCACATCCCCTATCCTGCACCAGCCTCTGGGAAAATCGAATGGTACAATAGGCTGTTAAAAACTACACAGAGAGCAATGGGTGGTAGGACTTTCAAACACTGGGATACACATTTACCAAAGGCCACCTGGTTGGTCAACATGAGAGGATCTGCCAACAGAGCTGGACCAGCCCAGTCAGAACTTTTACATATTGTAGAAGGGGATAAAGTTCCTGTGGTGCACAGAGATTTTTTCTTGGGAAGACAGTCTGGGTTATTCCTGCATCAGGTAAAGGCAAACCCACTCATGGGATTGCTTTTGCTCAGGGACCCGGATATACTTGGTGGGTAATGAGGGAAGATGGGGAAGTCTGATGTGTATCTTAAGGGGATTTGATTTTAGGGGAAAACAGCCAATTAACTCAATTGTATGCCGTTGCCTGCTATGCAGCACTTTTATAGCCAACCAACTAGATGTCTTCAGGTCACCAGTGGCTGGCCTTGACTTCCCTCCGACCATCATCCCAACAAAGAATGAACTTTGATGAAACCGGATGAGTTTTGTGGTAAAGGAATGACCAGCACCAGGAGGCAATGATGCAACACTGCACACAGCCTCTCCTGCCCTGAAAGACTGTTACAAGAGATGAAGTCTGATATCATGGACCAGATGGACTCAGCAGCTTTACAGGGATTGGTCCATGCACTAAGGAATGAACTTTCTCTCTCTCTCTCTCTCTCTGTTTCTGGAGGTATATATGTGTATATATAAGAGTGATGGTATATTGAAAATGTGGAATCTGAGCATGATGTGAATGGTATGGAATAAGGGGTGGATACTCTCCTGGGTTCAGTGGTAGCAATAACTTTTCACTTTCTTAGTAGCTTGTGCAGTGCTGTGTTTTTGACTTTCAGCCTGGGAACAACGCTGATAACAACTGCTGCTCAGTAATATTTATTCTGACCAAGGACTTTATGAGTCTCATGCTCTGCCAGGGAGGAGGGGAAACCAGAAGAAAGCAGAGACAAGACACCTGACCCAAACTAACCAAAGAGGTATTCCATACCACAGCATGTCATGCCCACTACATAAACTGGGGGCAGTTACCTGGAGAGCTAGATCACTGCTCTGGCTGGGTATCAGTCGGCGGGTGGTGAAGGGTTGTATTCTCTTCCCTTGTTATTTCCCTTATCATTGTTATTATTGGTGGTAGCAGCAGTGGTTTGTGTTACACCTGAGTTACTGGACTGTTCTTACCTCAACCCACGGGAGTTGCATTCTTTCAGTTCTCCTCCTCAACTCTCTGGGAGCAGAAGAGAGGAAGCGAGGGGAGTGAGAGAGAGACTGCGTGGCTCATTTGCTAACTGGGGTTTAAACCATGACAACAGGGAACTGGATTCTTCTACTGTCAGCTCTTTGGGTTGCTTCCCCCTAAAAGCATTGTTCTTTGTAGCCAAAGAAAACAGAGCTATCTATACACAAACACACACATAGACACACAAAGACCTGAAGCTGCAACTAACATTTGAAAATGCAGTGAATGTGTAAGAGATCACAAATTGGCTACAACTGAAATCCTGTATGGTCAGTGTAAGCAAGAGCAATCACAGCAGGAGCTTTTGTTGCTTTCCAATATCCAAAGTATTTTACCAACCATACACAAACAAAAGCCATTTGTTTATCTTTAAAATTAAGATAGACTTGTTAGGACAGACTGGCATACAATTTTAATCCTCCCATTCTAATGGAATCCTCATATAGTGTAACTATTTGCTCAAGATTTTTGTCTCTATTTATGCATTCTGAAAGACCATAGCAACTCACAGTAATTTGCATTGGAAATCCCCAGACTAAACTTTTCAGTTTTATTTTAGCTTTCTAATGTGGTTTAATTTACCCAAGCAAAATACACCCTCTGTTGGCCCAAGCATGTAATGATTTTTGTCCAAGGTCATCTTTTAACAGCACGGTTTATCAAATCCTGTTATGAAGGTTTGCTTTTACAATTAACTGTGAACTAATGTACAAGTCCCACAAACATTTAAATCAATATTAGACTGAAACAAAACTAAAGCAGCACAAAATATTTAGTGCTACTATATAGCCATTAGAAGATTTATGATCTTTTTTAAACACTTCTTACAACTGTAGCATTTATAAATCTTTCCAGTGAGCACTGAAAATCCATTTATTGTAACCTAAACTAAACAACTATCTATTTCATTTCAGCACCAAACCACAATTAACACACTATCACTACAATGGATTTTTTTGATCTGGACAAAGACTGCTAACTGGCTTATTAAAAAAGTTACACACAGAAGCTCCAAAGTGCATTTTGGGTAAGGTATGGTAAACTCCCATACAAAAGGGGGCTTATTTTACCTGTTTTCTTCTTATTAGGGTATTTCTAAATAAGGGTGGGATTCAGTGAGGTAAGACTGACCAGTGTATTAGAACAGAAAACGTCAAAAGGTCTTAAACCTACAAATGCTGAAGCCTATACTCATGTGAAAAAAAATATGTACTAGTCAGATGAGAAAAGTGAATACAGGCTGGTATGTGAACAGTGGAGCCTAGAACTTACATCACAGCGAAGAAGAAAGTTTGTACAATATATGGACATCAGAACAGAGAAAATATACAGTTCTCAAAAACAATAAAGGCAGATGGATTGAATAAGGAAACAAGATAGTGAGGGGAGATTAAGAGTGCACTAGGGAGCAGGACCTGTGAGCTGGGATGCAAGGTTTCCAATGTCTGCTAAGCCATAGTGAAGGAAGGCGTCTCTGGAGCACAAGATTTAAAACAGATTGAAAACATACAGGTAGAACTGACGGCTGTGAAACAAGACTCTCAAAGACAGCACTTCACCAGTTCCTTTCACAATGATATTTAACAAAATTGCATTGTGGTAGAATACTTTGTAGCAGTAAGAAAAAATTTCCTACCTTGAATGTATTCAATTGCTGATTGATAGTCTCTGTTTCCATTCCAACAGGACCTTGTGACTCTTCATGCTCTTCAGCTCTCTGAAGCATACTGGAAAACTGTTTTAGCTCACTGTAAAACTCCTCCACACGGCCAATAGTACCCTCCACTTGATTTTCCCTGGCTTTTGCTCTGTCTAGTAACTTGTTGCACTGTTTATTTAAAGCTTCTAAGTCTCTTTTTATACCAACAAGATCAGGAGAAGCTTCAGCTTCTGTGGCTAGCATAATTTTACAGTTTTTATTGGCATTTTCAGTATTCAAGATAAGTTCTTCCAGCTTTTTCAGGAAACATTTTATGTCCTCTCTCTGTGATTGCAGTACCTTGAGATCTCTCCCCACTGCCGCCATGCTGTCAAGTTCATCATCAAACTCTGCAAACTGAGAGAACATCTCTCGGATGCTGTTTTGAAAATGGCCAATTCCCTGAAGTTTTGTCTCTAAGAAGGAGCACCTCTCTTCAACCTGCTGGCTCACAGCAGTGTATTCTCGTTCCAAAGATTCAGCCTGGAGCAAAAGGTTAGTAACACCTGCTGAATCAGATGCATCTACCACCAGGTCCTGAGCAAGCTTTTTTGTTAAATCAACATGAGGTTTTAAAGCTTGCAAGGCTTTCTGCTGGGCCTGCATCATTGTCAGGTGTTTGTTACTAAATGACTGAGGTCCAAGTGAGTCGTGAGCTTCCAGATGTTCTTTAGCACTTCTAAGTTGCCTTTCAGTTTCCCTGGATGATTCCTGAAATTCTTTCAGCCTTTGTGCCATATTTTCCAAGCACTCTCTCTTCTTATGTAACTGTTCTGTGACCACATTCACTTTCTGATTCAGCATCTTAGTTTCCTCCTGAACAATTTCTTTATCTGTTTCGCTTGCACTGAGCAAATTTTCAGCAGTATTATTTAATAACTCCACTGTCCCATGGTGTTTATCCAGCTCCTTCTGCCAAGCCCTCACCTGAACAACAGAATTCTCTATTTCAGCAGGGTTTAAGCCAACTTTTAATTCACACAGGTTGCTTTGGCACTTCTCTATCCATGGCTGCAGAATTTCCACATGGTGCTTGTATTTGAGGGCTTTCTCCAGACAGTCTGTTAATTTATCTTGTCTTTCTTTTACCTGCTTATTAATTTCATCCCAGTTACTTCTGAGTGTAGCAATTTGGGATTGTAATGCTGCTTTGTCAGCTCCTTGAGTCTTCTGTAAGATATGTTCTCCTTCTGCAACAATTCTTTCATATGAACTAATCTGATTTGTCATGGTCATCTTAAAATCTTTCTGTTCTTCCATTAGTGATTGCAAGATATCAAGTTTGGCAGATATAGGACGAGCCTGGTTCAGTTCTTCCTTCTTTTTCCCTAACCAAGCCTGAAAGTCTTCAGACATTTGCTGGAACTGATGAGAAGTGGCATATGCCAACTGAAGCTGCTGAATATGGTTATCTACAAAAGAGAAGACAGCACTGAGGTTCATTCTCAGAACCTGCTAGTATTCAGTAAGAAATAATAATTAATATTGATTCTATTATGAATGATCATTAATATAAGGAAAGCTGGTCCTTAGTGTGTGGTGTTCGACTGGAAGACAACCAAGTCAACCAAGTTTCTTGCAAGTGACGGACCTGTGACTGTACTACAGCAGAGCAGTGAAGGCATTTGGACATGAATCCAATGAGGTGAGTTTAGCCAGTCTGTGCCTACATGAATTGTGTCCAGGTAGACTTTGGGGGTAAAAAGCACACAGTCATGTTTCATGGTATTATGAAGTATAAGCATAGGGAATATGAAGTAATCTGGCTTAACAGTGTCTAACTCATGGCCTGCAGGCAGTACATGTTCTTAGGGAGATCCTTTGAAGTTCCTTGTGACCAGAGGAAATTGAAAAGCTAAAACTGAGGCTGTTAGGGAGAACAAAGTACAATACTGCTTGCAGTGCTGTACTTGCTCACTTCTTCTGTTCACAGGGAAGGCTTTCTATTACCAGTTTCCTTCTGTCACAGGCAGTTTTGTACAATTACGACTGCATTTCAGCAAGCCTTTAACTTGTCTTTGCCCCAAAACTATGATTTTGGCTTACACTCCGCACCTATGCAGGTAGGTAGCTGAATGAACAGAATCCTCTTTTGATATTCTAATTCAGTGAAGAATGAACCTTAAGGAAGAGATGAGAAAAGCAACCCTGCTATAGTGCTTCAGATTCTCTTCCAAAATGTTCACTAGAGATCCCAAGTATTGCTTTCACCTTTTCAAGTTAAGGACACTCTCCTAAATTCTAATATACAACTGCTTGGGTGTTGATAAAGAACTGTCATTAGGAACAGCACTGGACATCTGTGTAAAGTGATGCTTCAGTTTATGCCTTAGTTACTATTTCTATTTAAATAAATACTAACCTGCTTTTTGCTCAATATCCTTAAATGATTTTAAGAGGCCATCCAGCTGTCTTGTAAGTTCCGCTTTCAAATATTCTTCTCCAACCAGTGTTGACAGCTCTTCACAAAGAGCTTGAGCTGCATTTATATTCTTCACTTCGTGTTCTATTTCCTCCTTCATTTCTCTAGCAACTTCCAGCTGCTGCTTCACAGCATCAGGTTGTGTACTCACAGCCAGGCTGCTGCTTAGTTTGCTATCCAAGGCCCTTAGCGTATCAGACAGACTTCTGAGTAGACTTTGATACTCTGTACTTTTCACAATGGCTTGGTCAATTCGGTCACATCTGTTCCTCAGTTGGCCAGTTAGGCTGTCCCATTTTTGTGCCACAGCTGTCAGTTGCTCTTTTACAATTTCATGGGAGGGTGGATGCTCACCAGGTCTCTTCAGAATCCCTTCACCAGCCATAGTTAATTGCTCGTATTGTGGCTTTCTGGTGTCAAACTCTTTGAGCAGAATCTGGGAAAAAAGAAAAATTTTAAAAAGCATTTAGCTTCATGAAAAAAGGAAGCAAAGTGCTCCTGACAAAAATGTTGTAGAATTTGAAGTAGCTAGACTCTCTTATTGAGTAATCAACCCACAAGTTTAAAAGCCAGTGAAATAATTGCATCTCCTACACATAAACTTTTGTTTCCAAGCATTTACATCAAAGAACCAGAAAAAAATGAGGTTCATTTGCATACCATCTAATGGAAATCAAATCAGCAGATAAAGGTAAACAATTAATTCTGTTAAGATTACAGTAAATACGTAACCGTACCAAGTAAAATAATTGCTATTTAGTTTCAAGTAGTGCCTTTCTTCCCAGTTTCGATACTTGTCTTAAGACAGAACTTCAAAGAAAGCATATTCTGACATTATGTTGCCATATATTATTACAGCACAGAGGAAATTTGGATAATTCACAAAATGACTGAATGTGCACTGTAAGAACTTTAAAGTTTATGTCACTGCTTCCCAGTGTTTTTTTATTTTTAGTCAGTAAGTCACAGCACTTGCAGAAGAAGGGCCAAGTATCATGATTTTATTTTACACAACATTCCAAACCCTTTCTTTCTAAGTCAGTTAGACTTAACTCTCAAGGACTGTTAAGTGATACACAAAAGTTTTATGCCAGCTGTTAAACTTTTGAAGCACTTAGAAACCAATATTAAGTCATTTTCACACAGTATTAGTTCATTTCACGCACACATTTCATGTTTTAAAAGCTTCATTTTAATCAATATTGATATGCCAGCTTTAATAATATTTTTGCAAAATAAAAATGTTATTTCTTATCACAGTTTAAAATAACTGGCAGCAATATAAATGTTTGAAATTAACATTTCTAGTTTCTGCAACTTTGTCCACTTTTCTTTCTTTTGTCTGCAGTCGGCTGTATTTATGTAAGTAAACTATTTGATTTTTCCATTATACTTCTAGTCTTTCATGCTCTTGGCTCGATATCTACTCACAGTACTGCATTTCACTTGCCTTCATAGTTTTATTAGCTACTGGCATAACCAAGTGAATAAAATCTCAAGAAGCTAGTTCTACAACATCGACAGTTTGTGGACACTGCCCATAAAATGTAACATACACAATGAAATAAATAAAACTTCAAAGGAACATTTTCCTTTGACTACAGAGAAACTACAGTATGGGCAAAACAAAAAAATTGTATCAGAAGATCAATATCTCCTTTAGCTGTTCTGAACTCTCTTCAATCTGACGATAATTTTTTCTTGTTATCACTTTAGTCAAGTAGGACTTAAGCTGGTATTTGCTGATAAAAAAATGTAGTGTCTCATACTAGCTTTACTGCACTCTATCCAGATGCAAATCAGTACTTTGTTAGTAGTAAAAAAGCAGAAGAAACGTAAATCAATAATGAATGCTGGCACTACTCACCTGAACCTGTTGCTTCTGTGTATTGAGCATATTAGGATCAATTGATAGTGGTCCCAGCACACTGACCATTAGCTCCTTTTCCACAAGCCAGTGTTTGAGCTGAGTTTCTGCTGTCTGAAACTGCGTCAGGTAATTTGAAGACTCCTCCAATTTTTGTTGTCTTTCAAATGCAACTTGATTGAGTTCTTTCCATTTGGAATCTAACAACAATAATTGTAACATATTGCATGCATGTTCTAGCACATGGGTTGTCAGACAGCAAACTAGATATGAAGCATAAACAGAGCTCTCTAATAAGGCTTCTTGTTGATTAACTCCAGATGCTTTATTGCAGTGACTCAGCAAACACATCTTTTAACAGTCAGATGCATATACACTCGGATGAAGGTCTGCAGTTTAGCACAGCCACATGTGGAACTTTTAGAGCAATAAATATACAACGTGTAATAAAATGGGATTAGAATATTACAAAATGAAATACCACCAAATTCAGACATTGGTATCAAATGATGTAAAAGCCAAAGGGCTGTACTCAGTCATAACGTAGCTGCCTGATTTAAACAGACAAATCTTTCTGCTTATTCAGTGACAAGAAGCAGACACCTTTACAAGAGTGAGCAGAAGCCCTAATTTAAGCTTCTACTTTGAGCAGCCCTCTGAAAGAGCACACCTCTTTCAAATGTCTGTATTAGAAGCCTGTGGAGATTAGACATGCTTCATTTAGACATCTAAACCAGGTGTCTAGTGACAGGCAATGAGAATATTTCTGCACACACCTATTTCAAAAGTGCTGTGTTCACACCTAGGCCAATCTATGGTCTTGTAACTTCCCCATTTCCGCTGTGATACTATCAGGGCTTGCTCATTCAGCCTTGATCTTTCGGTAAGTCTCACTGTCCCTGAATTTCACACATTTTTTTCAGGGTTTTATTGCTACTTCACTGTCTCTGACTTTGCTCATTCTATAATTCCCTTTCAACACTACTCAAGTTCTGTTGGAGACCTTACCTGCTCCTTAAACTTTTCAGAGTTTCACTTACAAACAGGAGAGGTTGCAAAAATTCTTAGCTTTAAAATTATTCTTGGTGTAGCTACAGAAATGCTTTTCAGTAGGAAACCAGACTGACCTATGATTTATTTAAAATATTACAAACCTAAGAAGAATTTTTAGAAGTTCATGATGGTTATGCACACAGTTATCTGAAAAACTATTGTCCAAAAATGGCAATTTCCATTTTTTAGGGCAAAATTTATGGAATTGATTTTAGAAAAGAGCAAAAAGCCACCAAAATCACAAAATGACAGAAGCCACCAGTGCATGGGAAAAAAACATGCAAAAGAGTATCACCAAGAATTCAAACTGCTCTTTACAAGAAATATGTATCTCAAGCAGTAATTGATCAGTTGAGTTTTAGCTGCATACTGTTCGATAAAGCCCTCTCAAACAGGGCATCAACCTATAGCATTTCACAATTGCATTATTAATTCAAAACTGTGGACCACTCGGTGGATAAAGAACTGGCTGGATGGCCGCACACAAAGAGTTGTGCTCAACGGCTCAATGACTAGTTGGAGACCAGTAATGAGCGGTGTCCCTCAGGGGTCGGCACTGGGACCGGTCTTATTCAGCATCTTTGTCAGTGACATGGACAGTGGGTTTGAGTGCGCCCTTAGCACATTTGTCGATGACACCAAACTCTGTGGCTTGTTTGATACGTTGGAGGGAAGGAGTGCTATCCAGAGGGACCTTGACACGCTTGTGAAGTTTGCTGATGCCAACCTGATGAAGTTTAACCATGCCAAGTGCAAGGTCCTACACCTGGGTCGGAGCAATCCCAGGCACAG